>JBAMJV010005155.1:0-177615 GCA_037951105.1 Echinarachnius parma
TAAAGCGATGCTGTATAGGCCTGCGCCGATATAGTAGGCTATCTGCCAGTCCGGAGGTTATTATAATGTTTACATTAAAAATAATATTTCTTTAATGTGTTTATTCTAAAACATAAGAAAGTGATCATTCTAAAACATAAGAAAGTGTTCGTTCTAAAACATAAGAAAGTGATAATTCTAAAACAAAAGCAATAGAGTACAATAATACATGAAAATGAAAACAATGACCTGAAATAGAATGCCCATGAACAACAACAAAATATACTTTTCAGAATACTTTCGCAACAGAACAAAACGATCGAAAGTAATAATAATAATATACTTGATTTATATAGCGCCTAATTATGATTGATAATCATCTCTAAGCGCTTTGCAATGATATTACATGTACAAGTACTGTGTAGACTCAATGATAAAACTTCAAAACCACGAACTATTACAGATTTCAAGAGAAAAGACAAAAAAGCAGCAGAGACGCCAAATTTGGGGCTCGAATCGATGATCTGGGTTCTCATGCCCTACCGACTAAGCTAACAACCGGGCTGTTAAAAAGCATGCGTTCACGTGTTCAAATTCTCAAATAAAATGACGCCCAATGTGGGGCTCGAACCCACGACCCTGAGATTAAAGCCCGGCGCAGACAGAGCCGACTCGACCCGATCCGACTAGTTTTAATCGGGCTAGAGTTGGGCCCGGTCAGTCGGAGCAGCTTTATCTTGTTGAATCGGCCCCAACTGGCATCCGACTGTCCCTCGACTGGCAAAATGTGTGTCGCGAGGCACTGAACACTGAGCCGATCGGAATGACAACCAGTCGAGTCGGCTCTGTCTGCGCCGGGCTTTAGAGTCTCATGCTCTACCGACTGAGCTAACCGGGCTCTGTTTGCATAACTCATTCACATTGTTATATAACAACAAAAATGTTCTTAACAAAATTGTCAGAATTGGCAAAATGCTTCGTCACATCCAGTCTTCCTACATAATAGTCCACTTTAAAAAAATTATACATTGAAGAAAAACAAATATCCATCATCCTCGGAAGCAAACTATGGAATCAGGAGATAACGAAGATGGTACTTTGTGTGTGGCCCTTGCGGAAAGAAATATCCCATATTCACTGGCATGACCAGAACCAATCCAGACAAGCATGACGGGGGGGGGGGGGGGGGGGGGGGGTGGGGGCTATGTTTGTTACCTATGAGGATGAGGAAAGAAGGCTGAACACCAAACAAAAAGATGATGGATTCGTGTGAAAAATTGATAAAGCCTTTATGAATACTATTTTTTTTCTCGAGATAATTGTGATTAAACCTGTTGAAAAACAACCAAGATCATAAGAAAATGTGTTAAAGGTTTAATGCTATCCTTAACAAATACATTTAATATGCAATAAGTAAACTGGTTTCACTACGAATAAGATCATTTTGTATTGTAGGATGGTAGCTTGTTTCAAAAGGGTAAAATTGGCTTTTCCCGTTATTGCATAAAACCCTTTAGAAATGTCAAATCGTTATGCATGTTTTGCTATAAGTTTCACCACATGGAAAGGAGCTGTAAGGTGGGGGGTCACAAAATTCAAATGCACTTGCCTTCTTCGACCGTTAAACAAACTATTAATCTGTTCCGAATAAATACAACTCGCTTCTTGGGATCCATCTTGCACACATAGGTATATAACGTTGCTATGTCGGGTAAAACCTACGCCCGGTTGCTAGGAAAAACCTTTGTAAAACACGATATATGTACAGTGTTTGTGGACAGGTCTCTTCTCAAAGAAAAATAGGGGAGGGGGTAGCCCCTCACACCCCCCCTCCTTAGCCATTATACTTCCCGCTCCCCTACAGTACTTTTTACCACCGTAATCGTTCAGAGACACACGCTATTTTTGACATTAATGACAAGGAGTTTGAGAAATAATGTAGTACGCATCAAATATGTTTTCCTGCGAATAAATTGTCTCGGCTTTGTTGAGAAATAACTTATGGGTCATCCGCAGAAGAAAATATGCCCCCCTTTTGAAACTTGTTTGACTTGTACTCTGTTGTATATGTCCTAAGTAATGGAAATTTGCATGATATCGATGAGATTTGAAAATGAAAAAGTGCGAATGACCATGCGCAGTATTTAGAGGTATAGAACCCTTATTAACGTTTATATATTCCAATGTTATCATTTTCGAAATATATTAATTCAGATTAAAGTTATGTTTCAACTATATTTTTCGAGATATATTCAAATTATTTTCTATTGTCCAGGTTCTTTTTTGCAGGTTAGTCGTTTCTTTGGACAAGAACAACCTGGAAAAGAACATTGAATATTCCTCGTAAAGAGGAAAAAACATTTGGACAACACTTACCTACTATGTGGCCTTTAAATCAAAACAATTTACATTTGTTCAATATATAATACTATATAATAATGAAATCATTTATATCACTGAAATTTTGTATTATGAAACTATACATTTTAAATATTTCATTATTGTTCGATGTCCAACGCAAATGAGCTATTTCATCATGCTCTTATTATATACCGAAAACAATTTTTAGTATTTCTCTTACATCAAATTCTTAAAAATAATGTTCGTGAACAATTTTGAACGATTTAGAAAAACCTGATTACGTACTCCCCTTTAAATAATTATTGACATCGCGTCGACTGAGTTCTGCTGAGCGGGGTGGACATCCCTCCGCATCATCGTGATCTTCATCCTCATCTCCCCCGGACCAGCTGGCGTGCCGAGTGCCGAGTGACCGTCGATCCTACGTCTCTATCAACCCCGCCAAGAAGACAGATTGCCAACAAAAATGAAGAAGACAAAAAAACACGAAAAAAAAAGAAAAGGGAAACGAAAATGGGTAAAACTAAGAAGGAAGGGAATATGGTGAAAATAAGATGGAAGTGAACTCTTATGTCTTCATCGCGATGAGGGGGGATGAGAATGGGCGTAGCTATGGGGGCGTTTAAGGGGTGGAAGTGCCCCCATGTGATAACCTCTGCCCAATCACAGCCCCTCCCTCAAGATGAAAAAGAAAGATACAACTTACATGACATAAATACAAAATAATTGTTTCTACACTGACTGCCTATTGATAAAAGAACCCATTTTGATCGTAAATTGAGACAACATTGCCCCATCCTCAAAGCCCGTCCCCCCATCTTGGCGGGGGTCTGGATGCGCCCCCTGGAAGGCGGGGACCGAAGACTGAAGCTGAATTAGCTTGCAATCGACCTCTCGGTGTTTATTTGTAGAGGGATGAGGTTTTCATGGCGGCTTATTGCTGTCGAGCGACTGTTTGTTTGTTCGAAGAAGGAAAAAAGAAGAAAGAAAACGAGTTGTACTTCTGTAGTTCTAGTACTGCTTTATGGCGTGACGTTCGTGTCCCATCCCGGGTCTGGTTGAGCCCATCGATATCATGGATATGGAACAGTCAGTGGATAATGATATGGTATGCGAGTTTTGTTCGCAAAAAAAAATAGGTATATAACTTCATAATGAATTAGTGTTTTTCATGCCTTGTTCGACAATAACCTGAAAATGTTGACAAAATCAATACAAACAAATCCGGGGTTTATGCGAGTCAATTGACGCGCAAAAAGGCTATCTAATGAACATGATCCTAATAAAAACAACAAAATACTTGAAATTATTCTGCTTTTAGTATTTACTGCTCTATCGGGCAAACCTCGGACAAGCTTTAAGTTCGCCAGGAACAACCTTTGTTACGTTAATATTCATTAACATGTACAAGTTACATAATATGTTCTTGTCGTCCGAATAATTTAGATGACAACATATCGCTTTAATTCTGGAGGCGTTACCACATCCAGTGATACAATATCGATGGCTCAACCCCCCTATATCCCCAATGCTTCCTCACGTCTGCACATCTAAAAGCATTTTCAATTTCACCTATACACGGTGCGTCAGAAAAAAATACCGACAACCAAATTCAAAACAGGTCTACTAATATCTTCATCAACCATTGAAAATAAAACCAAAAACTGTTCGACTACTTGTAATAAAAAAAAATAAAAAAAAATAATAGGACCAATTGCATTTGAACGAGGGGGATACAGCCCCATGCAACCCCACTGCCTTGTCTGTAAAATTATAGGGAAGGTGGAGACCTCAGCCCCCTGTCCTGGCAAAACTCTCCGCACAACCATGCCCCTGGTTAGAGGCTTACATACATTTTGAACATGAACCACGAAAGCCGCCAAGTCGTTTTGTGTCCTCATCAGTTTTACTTTATACTTGTACTTTTTTTTAATCGTCGACGGAACGAAACTGGAGATAGTAGGTTGCGTGATGCCAAAGACGTGTTTACGATCGTGTTCCGTGACTGCTCAACTCAAGTTTCACGACGAGTCATGTCGGGCACAACATCATCGCCCTCCTTTCTTTCCTCCACCGTTTAAACTATTATTTTTTTAATAGAAAATTATCGTCATGAGAATAAGTTTAGGAGAAACAATAATAAGATACGACCAACCTTCATTGTGGACGTGGTGTGCAAGTTTGGTAGAGCGCGTGCATTCCAATTAGTGAGGTCCCGAGTTCGAATCCAATGTAATATGCCTCAACTCAACTTTCACGACAAGTCATGTCCGGGCACAACACCATCATCTCCTCTCACTTTCTAGGCCTGTTTCCTCCACCTATTATATAAATCTTCATCTATGATGTCATTGTCCATAAATAGTTATGGAAGACGAATATAAGACGACCAACTTCATCAGTAAATGTGGTGTGGCAAGATTGGTAGAGCGTGTGCTTTCCATATAGTGAGTCCCTAAGTCGAATCCATATGTATGCCTCAACTCGAGTTTCACGACATGTCGGGCATAATAATCAGCGCCTTCATCTCATTGTCTAGTTCTGCTTTTCTCCACCTTTGTATTTTCTCATCTTTTGTCAGACTTTGTTACGGAAGACACCTTCATCACTCTTCGCGTGCCATCTTCATCTCAATCTTTTAAATGGATCTAGTAACATTGTCAAGTGTCAACATACCACAACACACTTACCAGAACTATATGTTTTCTCGGCCAATTTCGTAAGCTTCTCATTCGTTTTGAGATCGTGTCATTCAATTTCGCGAAATTGAGCTGAAGGCTTGCAATTGTGGTTCAAAATGGCATTTTTTTTTCATACGATTTAGCTCTTCGGTGAAGTGATTTACCACTTTAGCATTCAATTAAAAAAAAACACGCTATTTGCTTTCAATTTCGCACACGGATTTCACGGAAGGCGGTTTTACGTAATCACGAATTTTCTCGCTTTAAATTGAATGACACTTTACGAAATAGGAACGCGTTTTAAAATCGAATGCAAACAAAATTTTGTTGAAATGTTGAATGATCGTACATGAATTCGTATGCTAAAAAACGAATTTGAACTGCAAAATACAACTGCGGTGACAAAATCAGCGAAATTGAATGCACACAAATTAATTCGTGTGGCCAACTTACGAAATAGACCGAGAAATCCTATATATTAAATTAAATTGTATCCCAAGACTAAAAAAATCAGTTTACTCTTTAGTGGTTGTCACATATACCTTGTTGTATTCGTGTTACCAATATGAGCATAGAAAAGGTTTTAGTTTCCAACGTCTCTTTAGTTATAAATATATTCATGATTGAAGCGTTCAGAATTGAAATTCTCCATAGGAGACTTCTAACTTGTATCTGTAATGGTGCACACCACCTGACGACCAAACCGTCCCCGCGCTGTTTTTCCCAATGTTAACTTTTATTTTTGAACTATGTCACAGAATCATGTGAATCAACCCCTTTCATCTTTATGAAAATGCTCATAATTATTGCATATAGGGGCTTAGAGGGGGAGTTCATGTTTGGGTATAGAGGGCGCTGCACAAAATAATATTATGTGAGGTAATGACAAACTCTGAGTGTAAATTTTAAAGAGCATACCATTTTAATGGCAGAATAAACTTATTTGATCAAAATCGGTAAGAAACGGCTGAAATATCCATAAATATATCCGATCGTAAAAATTTGGGGCCCAGATTTATTCGATGATTTTTAACATAAATTAAAAATGCCTACACTTTTTCAATTTCAAAAGAGGTTTGATCTCTCAATCTAATCATTATTACAACAAAACTCACATGCATAATTTGTTATGAAAAATGGTTTGAAACCAATTTTTTTAGAAAGCGCCCTCTAGTGTTTAATGGCTCATTTTGAATGATAACAGGCTTTTTAATTAGTCTCGTATGTAGTTTTCTATACCTTTCGAGCATGGTTGGAGTTATAACTATTCGTTTGTAGTGTTATTGTGCAGGTTTGGTTACTAAAGCTCAGCCTTACCAAAACTGTACTACCCCTTTATATTTGTATTTGCTAACTCGGCCAAGGCCACATTCATCATCAAGCATTTACGCTCACGACATGTGGTCTCCTACATTTTATCTTGTAAATAACTTGCTAAAAATACATAAGATATCCATTCTCCCCATATTTCTTATTTTGTATTATGCAGATAATGTTATCACGATGGATTGGCACCAATCAATATATTAGTTTTGTTTGTACTTTAAATAGAAACATTTGTCAAACATACTTGTTACTTATTATACATATTTGTTTTGATGTGAAAAAGTGGAAATAAAACAAACAAACAAACAAATATATATAGAGTACCGAGGTAGTGATATATAGTGATCCATTTGTTATAACATAATATAGTAATGATTCGAAACAACTTGTTCTTTGATTCGGGCATTTGGTAGTGGGTTGGAGCTGGACGATTGCCTTCTTAACAACCGCTAGGTCAACGATGTGTGGCTTGCCTGACATGTTTAGAACCATTACCCATGACAATGAATGGCTGTGACGTCACACTTTATACTCTATAACGCATTTTGTAGTTTATGTTCGTACTATTTACTATTTTGTGTTATTTTATGGGGGGGGGGGGGGGGGCACACCCCAATGCCTACGAAGTTACTCCATAATTCAGAAATAACTTGCAACCCACTGCCCTAGATCGAGATTGCTAGAGGTGATGATAATAGCCTGTCCCATGGGTACATTAATTCTCCTCCGACACATTGATAGCTAACTGCGAAATTCTATAGCCACCATTGGCGTTTCTATGCAGGGTTAGCCTGGAGGGTGTTTCACAACGAAATATTTGGTCATTATCGACGAATTTGTCATAATGACACATTTTTGTGGTGAAATATAGACCATTTTCGCAAAAAAATTAGCCATAAGTTTTTTCCCAATTCGTATAATTTGGCCTTATTTTGGCCACAATTTTGTACAATTTGAGTCAAAATGTCCTTATATTTGCCACCACAAAAACTTAATGACAAAATATTTCTTTGTGAAACACCCTCCTGTTCCCTATACTAGATGTCACACTCCCGTATAAATACACAGTTAACGGTCAACGCATATGCTATGGTTAACCAAGACCAGCCGAGGGATGGAGTGAACGAAAGGGCATTATAACTAGATTTCGTATCTATTAATTTGTTACTTGGTTTGATAAATGAAACTGAGCAAGGAAAAATTGGGTAAGGCGCCGGAATCGACCCGAACCCTCGATTGCAATTCAGAGGTCCCGGCGACGCTACTTTTTAAAATCCTTTTTTTAAAGCTTCTTGATCTATCACATCATT
Organism: Echinarachnius parma; assembly: GCA_037951105.1. Taxonomy (NCBI): domain Eukaryota; kingdom Metazoa; phylum Echinodermata; class Echinoidea; order Clypeasteroida; family Echinarachniidae; genus Echinarachnius; species Echinarachnius parma. The sequence continues at coordinate 7,658 of JBAMJV010005155.1, forward strand.
AATACAAGTTATAAACTGGCTTACAATTTTGTTCGTTTATTCAGTTTGTAGTGAGTACGAATCAGCAAATCAAAACAATCAAAGAAATCAAAGGAAATAATTAATACCATCTAAAATAAAACAATGAGGACGTTACCATGGTTACATGTACAATTAATATAATAATGTTATGTCACACTGCTTATGTCAATGACGAAATAATTCGAGTTTCTATATAAAACATATCAAGTTGTGGATACAAAAATGATCAACTTGAAAGAACCACAAAAAGAAAATTATGAAAGATGAAACGAATTATAGCCTTACTTTTTAGGAAGTAAATCGAGAAGGATGCTACAACATAATAATAATGATATTTATGGCATCTCGGGGGGCCGCTACAATCGCAACTGCCGTTCGACCGAGGCACTCCGCGCCGTAAATTTACGCCGTCCCGACCCCGGTGGTCTCATGGGGTCCTCCGGTGGTACCCCCCTCGATCTATCTGCTGTTGATCATGCATGATAGCGACTTCAATATTGGTTGTTCAACTAGATATGTGTCTTCATCACGGTGGGTTCAAGATTTGCTTTCAATTCCTCGAGTAATTGGACTAGATCTTATTATTCAGCATAATTATAATGATAATTTTCTTTCTTTTACCAATATTATATAGAGAATAATTTGATATTACATTAGGTTTAGAATCAAACCCCGATCTCGATATTAAACATAATATATCTACAAATTATAAATATGCCCATCATCACCACGACCACCACCCTCTTCATCATCATCATCGTCATCATCGTCATGTCATCATCGTCATCATCGTCATGTCATCATCGTCATCATCGTCATCATCGTCATCATCGCCATCATCGCCATCATCATCATCATCATCATCATCATCATCATCATCATCATCATTAACATCATCATCATCATCATCATCACCATCAATATTGCTCATTTCGCTACGCCATTGTGTTTAATCACCCTGATAACATTGTACGTGAGAGGACAAAACTTTATGATTATTTTTTTTCTTTTCATTCTTGCATTTTCATGCATAATTTGAGTCACTTTGATACTAATTATAATGAGCATGTCGTGCCCATCTCGGAAACAAAATATTACAAAAGAAAATGAGCAGAATTATATTGACAGCTCCGGCAGCTCTCTTGTGCCGTGCTCTCGTCAGGAGTCAAATTTTAATGAATATTGTGAGAAGAATCTTTTCTTTTATCTTCCCGTCTTCTTGATTCAAATTTCGTACGAAATACGAAAAGAAACTACTAAAATAGCAACAACAATTACAAATGAAATCCCCTCACTACACAAGACACTTTGTACGAAGTTGACATTTTTAAAGAAAGATGAAAAGGCAGCGAAATAAGATATTTTAGCTTCGTACTACGCGAGACATTAAAATCAACAAACTTTTCAATTTACGACCTGACATTGAAAAGGCTATATTAGATTTACGCGCCGAGCCGACCAATTTCGCTGTTTTTGGGGGTTCGCCGAGTGTGTTGCTGTTATTGTTACTACAAATTCATACGGTACCAATATTTCTAATTTGAGACTGCCAGCTATCTAAAATAATGATGATAGCAATAACTGTCGACCGCTCACCCATATACATGTGAAAATTACGAGATAGAAGCAGAGGCGTAACCAGGAATTCTCTAAAGGGAGGATGAGGGGGGGGGGGGGAGGGGGGGGGGGGGGGGGGGCTCCAACCACCTATCACCTACGCGCGAGCCGCTCCGGATAGGGTCCTGGGGGGTGTTTCACAAAGATGCTAAGTTGAACTTCATTCACATTTTCTATTATCAATGAGATTTAATGTACTTCATGTAAAATTCTGAAAGTTCTAAAAAACCTTGCATTTTGTCTTTGAATATATTTATTCCAAGGCTACACACATGGCTTATTTCCATATTTGTTAAGTTCAACTTAGGATCTTTGTGAAAGACCCCCCAGGGGCGGGGCCCGGGAGGAATTTAGGGATGGATGAAGAGGGTGGGAGAGAGGAGGAGGGAGGTGGGTGTAGGGGGGGGGGGGCAGCTGGGCAAAGCTGGTCTACTGAGTGGGGTCACTCGATTATTGGGTCACCGCTATTTGGGCCTCGATGTGTGTTTTATTTGTTTTTTACCCGTAGGTTTACAATTATTTATCAAATTATGTTGTTTGTTTGTTTGTTGTTGGTTTTTTTTTTGGGGGGGGGGGGGGCGGGGGGCACGCCCTCCCCATGCCTACTGTAAAGACAAAGAGAGAGGTAAAGAATTGAGAGTGCAACCATAAGGGATAAAAAGTGGGTTACTTTTTGGCTGCATTTTTATTCCCATATTTGTATCTCTTTTGGCATGTTTGGAGGTATAATTGTGATTTTTAATTACACTGGATTATTATGGCATTGTTTTCATTTGGAGATGGATTATCAATAAATAATGGGGGCGCGGGGTGACCCGTGAAGCGAAGCGACGTGATGGGTGGCGGGTAGAATAAAAGTCGCACAAATAGGAACACATACTGACAAAACAACAACCTCGTATATAGCGAGTTATTCATCCTGTTACCTCCATCACCCCCCCCCCCCCCAAAAAAAAAAATATAATATAAAGCCGTTCTTTTGTATCCTGAAATGAAATGTGAATTCAAGGATGGAATGAAAACAAAAAAGGTCTGTTCCAAAATGATGCGATTGAAAGGGAATATCTGCAAAGCATCTATATCTAGATTAGTTTGTAGCTTTTTGTTGCGGCTGTTGGTTGTTGTGTTGTTGTTGTTGTTGTTGTTGTTGTTGTTGTGTTGTTGTTGTTGTTGTTGTTGTTGTTGTTGTTGTGTTGTTGTTGTGTTGTTGTTGTTGTTGTTGTTGTTGTTGTTGTTGTTGTTGTTGTTTTTTGGGGGGGGGGGACATGGCGAATGTCAACTGTGCCCATCTGTAACTTTTCGACCTCTTACCTATTTGTAACAAAATACAATTAACATTGCGTTATGTATTACTTTTTAATTTCTTTTCTTTCAAATAATGCCTCGTGTTCTCCCGTAACGCTACACGGGGATCGATGAGGAAGGCGTAGATTATTTGACCCACGCCTAGCAATCTCAGAATACTAGGTTAAGCTGTAAAAAAAAGAAAAACATAAAGTGAGTCCACAAATATAATATAATATTTTAAAGTAGTGTTCTTGTCTGGTGGTCAGAGCTCCGCTCTTCGCTTTAATCGGCCCAGGGTTCGAACCCATGTTGCGTCTTTTGGATGGTGACGATGAAGGGCGGTCCCAGACTTAAATAATCATAATTGATTGAACGCGTCTGTAAAAACAAACAAATAATTACCCATTAGTGGTTTTGCGCCCTTAACCTAGGTACCCAGCTAGCCACCTGACGTTGGGCCGATGTCGGAATTTGGTTGTCGGATGTCGGCATATCGCCGTGGCTCGAGGTTAAAATGTCCGCCAGCCCAACATCGTCACGACGTCATTTTTGTGATATATTGGCATAACGTCATTTTCCGACAATGGCCCAACATCATCTCATGACATGATGTTGGGCCATTGTCGGAAAATGACCTTATGCCAATATATCACAAAAATGACGTCGTGACGATGTTGGGCTGGCGGACATTTTAACCTCGAGCCAACGGCGATATGCCGACATCCGGCAACCAAATTCCGACATCGGCCCAACGTCAGGTGGCTAGCTGGGTAGGTGTGTCTCTCGGATGGTGACGATAAAGGGTGGTCTTAGACGTACATGATCATAATTGATTGGACGCGTCTGTAAAAACTAAATAACCATAAGTGGTTTGCCCCCAAAACAAATCAGTAAGCCAAGCTAATACGTCATCGATGAGTATGGCCATAATATCGCCCACCTGTCTATAGCGTCTAAGACGTCCTTAGAGATATCACAGAATGCTAATGAGCACTCACTGAGGCTCACCTGTGCCCTCTTGTCGCATATTTTCGCCCTCTTACATTTCACTTTATCACACCCTCCCCTCCTTTTCTCGCCAGTGGGGTAGCCAGGGTCAATCGAGAGGGGGGGGGGGGGGGGGGGGGGGGGTACGGTTCCTCACAAGGAGGGCAAGGGCAACATTTGCCCCTAAAGGTAAATAATGTGTATCATACTATCATTTATTATTATCATTTTTATACGTCATAGAGGGGAAAATGAGGGATAAAATAATGTCCATGATGTACAATTGAGAGAATTGAGAGAGAGGGGGGGGGGGGGGGGGGGGGCAATGGTCCCTTGCCCTCCTCCCTTAGCAACACCTCTACTAACACCAAACCACTGAGCCTCGCGCCAACCTACTACAAGCCAATCATAATATTAATGATGATAATTCGACCCCGGAGGGCCAGGCAAAGGTGCCCCCGATATGCGTATGATAACAAGGGAATTATTGGGTGAAGGTCATCAGGTGCAAGGGGGTCATTTACTTCACCTCTCTGGGTTACCTCCGTCACGCAGTGGTGCAGGTTACGAGAGTGGGGGCAAGGGGGTCATCGCCCCCCCCTCCCTTATGGGTAGTCACGCCCCTCTTTATGGCGTTATGCGTAAATTATACTAATTATCTCAATATATTAATTTAATCTTCTCGTTTTTATCTGGCTTAATTGATACAATCTTTCATGTCACATGTCAAAATATTTTGGCTAAAGTAATGCATGAAATATTAATAGTGAATTTCAATTATAAAATGTATTCCATTCAAAAATTCAGATTCGAATTCAACATGTCCGTGTGTGCATTATTTTATGAACACGCTCGTTTTATATTCCGAGATGTGATTATTCTAATATCATTGTTCAGAATTTTAATAAATGATTTACATTAAAATGATGTTTATACAGGATTTAAGTTATGGTTCATTAAATGAGACCATTTTCCAGAATGTTTTTTTTTTCTTCTCTACAAACACGAATAATCCTCTACAATCGCTTTAAATCTTAATAAGAATCAGTTTCCATGTTCTTTGCCCGCACCCCGCCCATTCGGACACACCCTGGCTTCACCCCTATACGATGTGTACCCCCATGCCATGCACCCCTGGTGTACCCCTGTCAAACTACGGATCAAGTCAGACTAGACTCAGACTTGTTTTGTTGTTGCAGGAGTGATTATGTCTTTATTTTCCTAATTTCTTTTCACTTCGCACCCTCGAATTCTGCTTACGGTCTGATCGAGCTGGCTGGCTGCAGAGCTGTAATTATAACTGAACCGGTGATGAAAAATAGTGAAAATATTGAACATTTCCTTTATTCGGTTGGTAGGGGAATCATGCTGTTCACACAGACGATCGTCCTTTAGAATTTCGTAACTTATGAAATGAGGAAATGTTTTTGTCTTCCTCCTTATCTATTCTAGCTCATCTTCTTCTTCTCCTTGTTTTCCTCTTCTCTTCATTCACCATGACCCTGCATAATTATCCAACTAATGTTCAGCAGTAATAAACAATATTGTATGTCAATGCACGGACATTGAGTGATGGACATGCGGTAATTTGTAATAGGAGCTCCGGGGAAAATTATATGAATAAATTAATACGAATGTGTAAGTCTTTTTTAAAATCAATTGTTGTCATGACGTATATATGATATTTGAATGAACACACAAGACCCCTAACAACGGCAACAACAACATATAACTTCAACATCACACACACACACACACACAACAACTAACCAACACAAAACCGCAGTGTTTTTTTTCTTCCAGTTTGAAGATTATACATGTTCGTTGATAATTTCGTGATTTATCGAAATATAATTCCGTGATTTAACAGTGATTTTTTAAATTTTATTTTTTAAAAGTGGCTTTTAGATATTACAACATAACTTTATTCTCCGGCCATTGGTTATTTGTCTCACATCGATATAACACTATTATAATGACATTGTGTTTATATTTCATAAGAGTATTTTAGGCTCTCTAAACAAAATAAAATAAACAATCTCGAGTGCAAGTTCAACTAATGATCCATGGAAATTTCAATTAAAATTCATTACAAATTGTGGAAATGTATATATAATTAAAATCTGCCTGAAATATAGACCCCGCGAAAGAAAAAAAAGGGGGCAGAATAATGCGCGATTTCATTTTGACAGTTTGAAATCACACACAAAAAAAGACTGCGGAATATGCTGTATCGCCGAAAAGGTGAAATTTATCTTTTTACGAAAGCGCGCGAATGCGAATTATTTTGAGATAATTATGAAAAAGGGATAAAGGGCATTGTCAAATATTACCTTGGCTTCCATTTAGAAATCACCAAAAGATTGCAGTAAGTTTGAAGAAAATTCCGCCCGAAAGGTGGAATCGAACCACTCCGTCGCTAGACGGCTACAGGTTTGAAGCCTGCACACCACACCAGTGAAGCTCATCCGGGCAACTTCCGGGTGCACATAAGGGTACTTATACCCTCGCACCGAAGCGACGCGTGTGGCTGTACCGTTAACAATGTGTGTATTTGAGCGTTTATGATGTTTATCATTGTATTGATGGCCTATTGATCTTTGTATCAATATTGAGTGTATTGGTGCGTAGGCCTATTGTGTAGCAGATTGATAGTTCTGTTCGGATAATTGTTTTATAGACCTAGAATATGTTTGAAATTTGTTTAATTTTGTGTTGAGGCATGTACAAAAAGGGGCGTTACCTAGCAATAGTTTCGGTATATTTAAACAAATTCAATTATACTAAATATTTTAATAATTATAATCTTTAATCCCCTTTACTAAACAATGATGTCATTTTGTCAATCATTTCAAAATCATTCAAATTTGTATCAGTGATGATTATAATAGTGAAGTTGTAACATTGCATTTTAATATTACAGAATAATTATTTTTATCTTCAACTGAACTTTCTTCCAGTATTGGTATCAATTTCATAAATTGTTTGTATAGGGATAACAGGGTAACAAAAGACTGGCATCACATTCCGTCTGATTTTAATGAAAACTTGTGCATGTGATATTTTGTTAACATAATGATTAAATAGAGAGCTCATCAACAACTATTTAAAAACATCCTTTGGAAGCATTTCTTTCTTTTTTCAACGGTAGGTTCAAAATGATTGAATTATTATGGGACCCCACAATAATTACAAATTGTTATATTTATATTAATGGATATTTCAGCCGTCTCTGAACCGATTTTGATCAAATATAGTTTAGTCTGTCATTACAATTGTATGCTCTTTCAAATTTGACACTCAGTTTTTCATTACTAGTACCTCACAAAAACATTATTTCGTGCAGCGCCCTCTCTACCAAAAAAACCTCAACTCTATCCTTTTAATTGTTTTGGTCTAAAAAATGGGGACACGTGCTACACAACAGAATTTATATGCGAGTACATTAATCAGAGTATGTTTGGTATAGCACTATAATTATGATATACAAGACCAATATAGACATCATTTATAAAAACTTTGTATAATTCAAACATAATTATAAAGAAACTGACCAGAAATATGACTGAAAAAGAGCAAAGAAAATGAAATTCCAGCGGGATGGGATTCCCGCTAGAATCTCACTTTCTTTGCTCTTTTTCAGTCAAAACTTTGTATATAAACCGAACACAAAAAGTAACTTCACCCCTAAGCAATTGCCCATAATTTCATAACCGATTATTGTTTCAAGATGTCATCTTACCACAATATTGGCACAGTTGTTATGTTCGATATGTGCGAAAATCAGAGATATTCATTACTTTATGTCTGAATGAGCACAGATTAAAGACAAAATGGCCCAATTCAAAAGTCACAAGGTATTGCGCGTGCCTGTACATTGTTGTGAATCCGCACATGTGGCGGAATGCATTGATCATGGTTTATGAAACAATGCTGTTTGATATTCCATTTATTTTGATTTTTTGATGGCACATGTGGTAAAATGCATTAATTGCAATTGTAAAACAGTGCATTTTTTTATTTTCCAACTCTCAATAATTTGTAATGATGATAATACTTTTGCGAATTTTGAAATATGTCTATTTTTTCTGTAATGTGTGCTCACTCAACCATGGATTAATGGTTACCTCTTATTTTAACACATTGTTTTCCTAACTTCCATATGGATATATTGGCAAGACGAAATCTTGAAACGATCCTTGGTTTTGAAATTATGGGCAATTGCTTAGGGGTGAAGTTACTTTTTGTGTTCGGTTTATATATTGTCAGTACGATTTCAAACGGGGATTGCATACGGGAACTCGGTGGATCCTGTATTGGGATTGCAAAAACGCAGAAGGGATGTTAATTTGAAGTGTACCTATGATCAAATTATATAATTATCTTTCATACTCTTAAAGGGATAGTTGAGTTTTGGTATAGAGGGCGCTACACAAAATAATTTTGTTGTGAGATAATGAAAAACTGAGTGTCAAATTCGAAAGAGCATACAATTTTAGTGACAGAATAAACTTTATTTGGTCTAAATCGGTTCAGAAATGGCTGAAATATCCATAAACATAACCGTTTGTAATAAATGTGGGGCCCCACAAATATTCAACGATTTTGAACCAGCCGCTAAATTTTGTTTCAAAATGCTTCCTCTTTTCAAAAATTTACAAAAGAGGTTTTTTGATAGTTGTTGATTATCTCTCTATCTAATCACTGTTTCAACAAAACATTAAATGCATAATATTTTTTATTTCAAATGGCTGAAACCGATGAGTGTTTAGAGAGCGCCCTCTTGAGTTTTAACGGCTCTTTTTTAATGATAGCAGGCTTTTTACTAAGTCATTTGTAATTTTGTATTATTTTCGAGCATGGTGGAGTTATAACTATTAGTTTGTAATGTAATGGTGCAGGTTTTGCTTACTAAAATTAAGTTTGACCAAAACTGTACTCTCTTTACCAGAACTCAACTATCTTTTTAAACTAAATATATTCAAGTCAAATTGATGTATTCATGTCCATTCAAGTTGGATATTTACAACCATCAGTAGTAAACTTCTATTACTGTTATGTTCGTGTAGCATAATATTGGGGAAAGATTATTTCAAGTATAATGAATTTTTGAGGGGGCATCATGATTGTGTGTAATGCCTTATGAGGATACATAATGTATATAATGAAATTATTATAGAGGGAATATACTGTACTTCATGTGTGTACTAAATAATTGTTGAGGAAACATTATTTAGTTTCATCAAACTGAGTAACCGAGAAGACTTAATCGCATAGGTATAATGCTATTATTATGTGTATGTTAAATTCATAAGACACATACATTTATATTTTATAGCTTGAAATTCAGTACAAATGCTAACGGAAACAAAATGTCATCACTTTCATGTGTTTGGGGTTTGGACCATAACATGTAAGCATGAAATCGCATGTAAACAAAAACTAGGTTCGTTGAAAAATCTTATGCGGGTTTCGTTCAAAGACTACGAAATCACAAAATTTATGGAACGCCGCGTGTCTCATTTTATTTGACCGAAACAATAATAATAGACCCACGGAAGAAGAAGGTACGAATAGAACCCGCGAATGGTACAGGGCAAGTAGATATTAATACCTCCAGGAGCCTCCAGGGCCCATATTCATAAAAAGCCCCGCTAGCTTAGTTGCATGCTAATTTTATTTTTGATGATGTGGCTAAGAACTAAACATATGAACTAGGCTTAGTGGGTTCCTAAGGGTGACCCAGCTAGCCATAGTTGGGATCTATAAATGAAAACTGTTTGTTGCTCACTATTAAACCGTATCATTTGACTTCACATAGGCCGTGTGTAGGCTTACGCATGATCGTTCATAATTTGGCGAATAAAAGGGGGTCATTTTTGCATTGTGTTCTCGGAAATGGGGGGGGGGGGGGAAATTCGTAGAAATGAGGAAAAGGACTACAAATTTCATGACAATGTTCGCGTAATGTGAAAATATGGTACCCTTTTATGAAGGGCCACACGATTATCTTGTTTGTGTATTTGAATTCTTGTTAAAAAGGTGCGTTTTTGTAAACGTGTACTTGAAATGCAAACAAAATCAGGGTTAGAAATGTATGCCATAGAATTTAGCAGAAAATGTGCTTGAAACGCTGCAAATAAGGGGTAATTTTCACTTTGAGAACAATTATGTGTTATCCAGTTGAATATAACCTGACACTGCTGGGCCATGCATACAAGCGAATTGAAAGGGATAGTTGAGTTCTGGTAAGGAGAGTACAGTTTTGGTCAAACTGAACTTTAGTAACCAAAACCTGCATCATTACATTACAAACTAATAGTTATAACTCCACCGTGCTCAAAAGGAATGCAAAATTACAATGACTAAATAAAGTAAAAAGCCTGTTATCATTAAAAAAGAGCTGTTAAGACTCAAGAGGGCCCTCTCTAAAAACTCATTGGTTTCAACCATTTTAAATTAAATATTGAGCATGTGATGTTTTGTTGAAATAGTGATACGATAGAGAGATAATCAACAGCTATTTAAAAACCTCTTTTGTACATTTTTGAAAAGAGGAAGCATTAAACAAAACAAAAAAATAACGGCTGGTTCAAATTTATCGAACAATTGTAGGGCCCCACAAATATTACAAATGGTTATGTTTATGGATATTTCAGCCATTTCTGAACTGATTTTGATCAAATAAAGTTTATTCTGTCATTAAAATTGTATGTTCTTTCAAATTTGACACTCAGTTATCCATTTCCTCTGTACCAAAACTCAACTATCCCTTTAAAGTGATCCATTAACTTAATTTCAACCAAAACCACTTGGAGCTTTCAAGCTTCTCTTGTATCTTGCTGTTCGGCTTATGGTAACAGAAGAATGAAATGGGTTTGGATTGGTAAAATGTCTCCATAATCATGGATATATTTAAGATTGAATTTGAGAGCGTCTATAGACAGTTTCCAACCGAAGTCAGGAGTACTAGTATCTGAATTCAGATACTCAATCGTCTATAGTATCCGAATTCGGTTACGTTACGCGAACGATCGCGATACAATCAGACATTGATTTTCTCTGTTTTCACTATGTAAACTTTATTTTTTTTCCTATGAAATTCTCACATATTATTCTCAAGAATCTTGCAATGAAATTGGTATATGATTGAAGTTTCAAGAATTACTCTGGGAGAGGGGGGGGGGGGGGGTATAAAGTTGATGGATCCCTTTAACACACATGACAAAGTAACAAACACAAACACATACGTAAACATGAAAGAAGAAATTGACAATTTCTTTATGTTGGTTGCTTATATTTATTCATTTTACGTTCATAAGTCATGAAACAAACAGACAAAATAATAAACTCTATCACTTATCCACAGTCAATCAAAATGAATAAAAGAAAGTGAAATACAAAACAAAATGGACACGACAAAATAATAATAATAATTACGACTGCTAACTTAACAGTTGAATAATTATCACCTTTTACATAGAAAAGAATCACTGTTATAACTTTATTATGAACAAATGATCCTCACATTTCATCGAAAATTATGCAACTCAAATCAACGAAACAAATAACTGTATCAATCTTTGTCAAGGTTTGCAAGATTGATGTGTACACGAAATTTTTATTTTTTATTTGAATATGCATTTTTAACAAACTGTTTTTTTGTGCTTCTACACAGCAAAATCATATCTATGAAGCCATGGCAACTTTTATCTAATGCTATACGGAGAGATAAAACTGCTTTAAAGTTTGATTAAAAGTTTTGCCAAGCATTCATTTTCTTTGCTCCTTTTATTCTTTGTGCATTCCAAATGATTTTGAAGTTATACTGATTCTTTTAAGGGGTTTTATTCTTACAGTATTCAACACGTTAATCTCTGGGGGAAAAAACGTCACACAGTATATGCAATCAATGTTTCATTTTTCTGAGCTACAGGATTAATTTACTCATTAAATAATTTGTACTTCCCATGAGGGATTAATAAACAAAATATTATCGAGGTTCCGACAAAAAATAAAATTCACGATTTTTATTTATTTGTTTAAATTATAGCTTTGAAATAAACTCGATCAAGTTTGTCCATGTCACTATAGCCATGATTTTCAGAGGCGTAACAATGTAGAGGCGGGGGGGGGGGGGGGGGGGCTACCCCCTGTACGCAATTCGTGCCTTTTCTACTACGATCACATTGAACAATGAAAATATTGAGGACGAAATACACATATAAATAACATTATTCTTTATTTTAAATAAGTATGTTGTATCTTGGAGTATCCCCATCCCATGCACATTCGTGAAATATTTGAGATATGAGAATCGAACATTTTAATTACCCCAATTCACAAAAAAAAAATCTTACTATACGTATAGGGCATGCCACATCATTCAAAGCATCACACATATGAACGGAATGATACAGTTTTTCTGAAACAATATTTATCATATCAAAACAGAAATATTGTTATTACTATTATTGAGAACATTTTCAAGGAGAAGACGAAGAAAAAAAACAAACATGTACATTATTTTCAAGAGCAGTCCATGAATATTTACACATACATATAAAGTATTACGCACTGGAGACCGTCCTTTTTCAGTTTCTCAGAAATATGATAATGCTTAGTAATTACTTTATAATAATGTTTGCACCACTTTTAAAGAGTTCTTTGGTAATAATCATAAATACAACAACAACAACTATTAGAAGAATAAATACGTGTCAACATTTTGGTAGAGGATTTAAATGCTGGCATGCTGTCAAAGTTTATACAAACTGAAAATTGTAATTCTTTGAATCATTTCCACAGTTTTGATTAGATCACAATTTTGCGCACTTACTACTTTGGAAACTGTATTTAAAAAAATGGCATTTAATGTCATTTTGTTTTAATTGTGCTGTTTAACATGGATCAAGTTAATAATTCCGCATGAAATTAATTTCTCTCTTCAATATCCAACATACCATAATGTTCCAATGTCCACATTTTTAGTAGTAGCTGATATAGGAAATAATTATTAAAGTACTGACTGTAAATACTTTAGTACTATATAGCCTTACTTTATATCAACAATGTTTTAGAATGGACATTTCCTTCAACATTCCGTTTTTACATGTACATGGATACAAAACTATGATATTTTAAATCGTGTTCCTCTTTCTTTCTCTTAAACACTTCCCAAAACACAGCAACAATCATTAATGATATTTTCTTGTATTCGGGCAAGGATACACCTAAAGAACGCCGGGAAAATAATCACCTTCATTAACAATTTTGAACGGTTCACTAATATATTAGATGATCAAAATAATGTATACACATGGTATATATGGCTTTCCCTGTCCAATAACCTGGAGATTAGCTATAAATACTGTCAAATTCGGTAAATCTTAGTATACCTTGCGTAAAATGAGTTGATGCTATGTTGGACAAACCTCCGTAAAGTTTTGAGTTTTCCATAATTTGTTGTTTGTTTACTGCGATATGTAAGCAGTGTGAATTTGTTAGAAAACCAGTTTATCAATATAATTATTAATTTTTAGTGAACTATTTATTGTACTATATAATGTCCCGTCGCGATGCATTGACCGACGACCATGTTGACGCGGTCGATGCCGATGGCGGCATCATGATCGCCGCTCATACCACGACGGAATTTCTCCTCCGTCCGTCCGTGCGTACATGCAGCGACCAGGCTCGACGGCGGGCTCGACGGCGGGCTCGACGGTTCTGCGGAATCGTGTAATTATAATATGTAAGTCGCCGCTTTGGCATCTTTGACAATGTTCGATGGAACGCTGCAAATCCATTTTGAAGATCCGAAACCATATTATAACACTGAGCGATCTTCTTTATCTAGTGGTTTAGTGGTCAAGCGGTCTACATTAGTCTATCAATCATGAGGTCATTTGGTTCCATCCTTATATATCACACCCGTATACATTCATTCACGTCTGTGATGTTTTTGACGATTAGTGTCTCACACAAGCGTGCATGCTTCGTTGGAGGCCAGACAATTCTTTTCTGCATGTGCTAATGATACTTTTTTTTTTATCATGACTTGTCTATGCGGTTCCTTGGATAAAAGCTCCAAGCTTCATGCTCCGTATATAGTATAATATAGAGAAAAATGTTCCAAAAGCTCAATATTGTGGATTGATTTAAAGCTCGAAGGGCCGTGTATAGAGCAATACAGTCAATTTTTAAAAGAAATGGGAACTATGTAGATTGCCAAAGTTTTACATTACATTGGCCCGCAGCTCTAAAGCTAAACAGCTCAACGTTCCATTATGATATCGAGGATTCTTAACTTCATTATCGACAACGAGTTTCACACGAAGTCCCAACGATAAAAGCTCCATCCATTTAAGCTCGCATGACTGTAAAAGCTCGACGCTCCTGCAGATCAAAGTTCTTGTGAAGCTTGCCAGATGCCAGGGAAGCTTGACGTTAGGATAAGTCCCATCAACAGAAGCTACCTCAGACGCCTAGCTGCCTCAATAAGACGCCTGGTGTATCGGGTGCGATTGCTGTTGGTGTGCCGCTACTGCTGCCTGCTGTTGCTGCTGCGGTGAAATCATGAAACCCTTACGGTCTGCTACCGATGAACACGCCAGACCCGCTGGCGGACTGTCTCCCATCTCGCCCGGTACGACTCCCCGCATGCCCTGCAACGAAGCTGTATGAAAATGCACAGAGAAGAGAGAGAAATACAATTATAAGATTTACAAATAAATACTTATCAGCCCTATACAAGACAAATAAACAAACGAAGAAAAAACGTAGAGGTACAACATCTATTGTAAAATTGTATAATGAATACGTGTTTATAACTGCAGCTATTAAAAAAAAGGACATAAAATGGACCGTAATCTTTGCACAACCAACGCTAAATTGAAATAATACACGCACGAAAATTGTAAATATATACATGTAATATATTATATAGGCCTGTGCAATTTAATTTTTGTTTTATTCAGACATCACCGTGATCAGAATATGTGTAAAGTGACACGATATTATAAGAGACAATTCATACAATGCAGGTTTTTTTTAAATATGATCTTTTATCCAAACGAAACTCGATGGGAACATAATACGCTGCAAAATTGTAAAAATTATGAAATCTGTATTATAATAATATTGTGAAAGGACGGGGTTCGACTAGCCTGCTTGCTATTGCTGGTTCCTTTTTTTTTTACCAACTATAATGTTCTTTTACTTTTGACTATTTTGTGATTTATATTACTTTTGTTAACGATGTTGTTGTTTGGTAAATACATTTAATTTCATTTAATTTAATTTCATAAACACAAAACAAAAAATTGAAAAAACGTTACATTAATTGACACAAGGAATATAATGCTTGTTCGATTGTTTTAAGAGGACAATATCATATACACATTCTCAGGTCAATGCAGAAAACTGGGGTCATTATAAAAAATATAAATTGTAAAATCCATGTTTTATAAATCGTCCAAAACTAAAATAATTGTACACATGTTTTAATTTCAGATTTTGATCGCACAAAAGAAAAAGGACTTTGGATCCTCTTTTTGTCTAGCAAGTTGTCCTTGTTTATGAATAATATCAACATTCTGAGGTTTGTAAACTTACGGCAACGACATCTCCGTTAATTAGAAAGCAATTTATCAATATCGCCTTGTTTTCCCATTTGACTGCTTTTTTTTGTAGATGTGTTTGATCGTGTGTTGTTTTCAAACGTTATCATGACAATGTAAGCTTGTATGTTATTTAGTTCATGGCAATTTAAAATACGTTCCATTCAAAAAGGAAATCTTTTTAATCCGTGTTCTTAGTTTTGCATTTTTATATTTGATTGATGCCAGTTATTTCCTTTTTATGAGACTATAAGAGAGCGCATTGTTTTCTCCGAATGCTTATTTTAGATGTTCATGTTTATCGTGTCTTGTTTTCAAATGTTATCATAACAATGTAGGCCTGTATGTTATTATGTTCATGACAATTTAAAATAAGGCAATCCTTTCAAAAAGGAAATTTTTTTAATCCGTGTTCTCAGTTTTGCATTTTTATATTTGATTGATGCCAGTTATTTCCTTTTTATGAGACTAGAAGAGAGCGCATTGTTTTCTCCGAATGCTTATTTTAGATGTTCATGTTTATCGTGTCTTGTTTTCAAATGTTATCATGACAATGTAGGCCTGTATGTTATTATGTTCATGACAATTTAAAATAAGGCAATCCTTTCAAAAAGGATATCTTTTTAATCCGTGTTCTCAGTTTTGCATTTTTATATTTTGATTGATTATATCCTTTTAGGAGACTAGAAAGAGTGCCAAAATCGTATATAATTTACATCCAGCATTTCATCCGTTTCTCAGAAGACAGACGCGGGGGAGCGGAAAGAAAAAATAAACACCCGAAGTTCTAGAGAGAGCGAATCTTCCTTTCGCAGAGTTAATAAATGACATGATAGTTCGAAAAAGGCGATCTGATCCATAATTACGGGCGACACAAGTAATTAAAAAAGACAAGTTAATGGCGACGGAGATGACGGGGAAAAGGGAACAGAAAGAACAACATCCTTTTGATATTGCCGCAATTTTCATTATTGTAACTTTTATTACGAATTCACGCCAGATTAAATTCATCGTGACATTATAATAAAATCATCACTTTTATTTTGTTACAAACGACTCACACGATCCCATCAACTTTGAGTCCTTGGTTGTCATCATCCTCACTATCCTCATCATCATCATCATCATCAACAACATCATCATCATCAACTTCATCAGCATCATCGTCATCATCGTCATCATCATCATCATCATGGTTATCACAGTCATCATCGTCATCATCATCAGTATTATATTGAACACAACATCAACATCATCAGTTTCGTTGTTATCACCATTGCCATGCCTACCATGCACCATGTTCGAGTTCACAACAATTATCTTCAGTAATGGTAACTACACCAACAAATGTAAACCAATCAGTACAAATTATGTCAATCATGTCATATGGCATTACTGTGAGTTTGATGACAAATATGGCGTCAAACCAGCTTGTCTGCCCACTTTTTTTTCGCACCAGGATAGCAACACCATCGCGGTAGTTTTAATTCCCCGTTGATTTAGAAGTGATAGCGCCCCCCATTGACACAAACACCTATTTCCACCTGTGAGCATCGCCGATGAATACAACCTTTTGCTGTTTAGCTCTTGTTTTGGGGCAAAGACCAAATCCACACTTTAACCCCTTCTCGTGAACTCCTTTTAACAGTAACCCATATTAACACATACTCATTTTACAGCCACAATAACATATGTTTTTGAAGCTCGTAAAAAAAATATGAAACCAATGTGAAACTTAGGTGAAACTATCTAATTACTTTGTATCTCATCATTATAATGTCCTACTCTCTCTTCCTCAAATCATAATGTTACCAGGGGCTTATAACCTGTAACTTAAATGGCCTCAAACGCAATAAAAAAAAAAACATGATGTTACACATTCATACTAGAAAATACAAGATGAATAGAGTACATTCTAAAACGAATGATAACTAGATTCTATTAAACGGGAAGAGAGAAATCAAAGAGAAGGAGTATTGAGAAAGAAATAACAGCGAACTGATTGAAGAACTACAAAATAAGGTCTAAACAGTTTGACGAAGGAATAACAATGGACGGATAGAGCGAAAGAAACTAATCAATCAAATAAGACAGGAGAAGCGCGAATTCAGAAAAGATAAAATACTGGACAGGAGGAAGAAAGGGGTAGAAACAATGACGACACACAACAAGAACAAGAATCCTATTTTACAATAAGGAAAGAACAACCAAATGAAAGAGAAAAATAAAACGAATTTAACAAGAAAGAAAGACATTTTAAATTAAAAAGAGCAAACAAGAAAAAAGAAATGAGAAAATGGAAGTAACAATGAAAGGAACGAGAAAGGCAATGAAAGAAGAAAAGGAAAACGAATTTAACCAGAAAGAAAGAAAATAAGCATGAAAGAAAGAAAGAAAGGAAAGAAGGAAGAAAGAAAGGCAGACACAAATGAAGACAAACAGAATGATAACAGAAAGAAAGACAGAAAGAAGCCACCGAGCCGAGGACCACCTCGGTTTATCATCTGACAGTCGGAGGTCACTTTCATCGGGATGAAAATTTGTGATGTTTTCGCGCTCGGTCCTGGAACAGAAAGAAGCATTAACTGTCATAAAACATGACAGGCGGAGAATACACAGGGGCACTCTCTAAAAGAGATTGACTTCTTCAAAAATGAGGAGGTGGAGGAGACTGGAGAAATTAAACAACAACAACGACGACAACAACAACGAGAGAAGGTGAAAGTGACAAAGCGGCCATCCCATCACTGTCATTATCAAACGAGCAAGAAATATGGGATGAAAATAGAGGGTGAAAGTAAAGTATAAAGATGAGCACGGGAGCTCCGATCAGAAAGAGATCGACTTCTTCAAAATAAGGTGCAGTGGGGTAGTTGAAGGGGGAGCGTGGGCTTATGGCAACTTCCCCAGGTGGGGTGAATTATATTGCCCCCTCCCTGACTCGCGTGATAATAAAATAGGACCTCCTCCCTCTATAACTGTCTACGTAACAAAAGATTAATAAAGAAATACGTGACACAAGAATAATTATTTTCCCATTTTGCGCAGTTTGTCCCCTCCCTTCCCCACATGACCAAACTTGCCCCCCCCCCCCATGCCCCATTTTGGTTTCAACCTGGATACGCCACTGATGGGGGGTGGGGGGGGGGGGGGGCGGCGGTGACAAAATAAAAAAAAGTGATATAGCGATTCCTCCATTATACTGCCACTATACCGCACAAGCTATGAATCAAACTTTGCTGATTATTGCGCTAGGCTTGGAGAAGAACGACCTACAGCAAGCATGAACTATTATTATTAGAAAGGTGTCTCTGATATATTGCCTCGCTTTTTTTTTTTTTTTTTTTTTTTTTTTTTTTTTTTACAGAGACGGTTCAGAAAACTATGACGATTTTGATCTAATTGGGTTGCCGTTTGATGTTGACGCGAGAACATTATTATAACAACTACAAAAAAGAGAGAAATCCCATTTTCTTTGCTCTTTGCTCTTTTTCATTTAACAAAAAAAAAGAGTGACATATATATACGCAAGTGCAAGTCTGTTTATTATCCACCTGACAACGTGGGGAGAAAATTGCGTTTTTTGATGTGGGCTAACCCCCACCTTGACTAGCCTTTTGACAAGGCCTGTCTTGTCTGGGCTGAGTTGAATGCACGGTATAGTATGCATTATGCAGGAACGACTGGAGAGCGCGACTATCATGCATAATCTCTCGCGGCTTCACCACTCGCCGGATAGTCTCCATTACGCGTTCAGTCGTTCCTGCAGCGCAGCCATTGCTTAAGACGCGAAGCCTTGCTAAAAGGCTACACCTTGACAAGAACGGTGCCCTGTTTACAGCTCGTTAAAGCTGTTTTTGTTCCACCACCCATCTAAAAGAAAACTTCTTCTCCACCATCCGTTCACATTCTTTCGCTTTGTCGGTGTCATCTCAACAACTCCAGCATCATCATCATCACCATCATCATTTTTCAAGAGCACCTTTTTTTTTCAATGCCGAGGAAAAACATCACCATGGGCAAACTTTTGTGTCTATATATACCTACCTGCGTTCTGTTTTCGCTAACGTTTCTGTTTTCCATAACGTTTCTATTTTCACTTTTTAACACTTTTAAAGTGAGGTAATGAGAGATTTAACAAGGTTAAGCAATTATTATTGAGAAAGCGGGATATATTGAGAGGGATGAAACTGGACATACCATGGATACGAGGGTTCATGGTCATACAATGTAAGCCCAGATGGGCGGCCAGTGGCGTAGCGTGAGCTTACTCAAGGAGGGGGAGAAGGGGGTCAATTATTGGGGGAGCACACTCTTTGCATGTCTTTATTTTTTGTTATTTTCTACCCCTATGTGTTTTATTTTTGGGGTCATCCATTTTCCCCCCGTAGCTAAAATCTTACGCCACTGCCGGAAACCTCGGCCAAAGATTGAAAATGGTATTTCGTTATTCATATTTTCACTAGAGAAGTTAAGTTAGATGCTAGGATTTTATCAAAACAAAAGAGGGAGGTGGACCCTCGCATCCCCTCCTTAGCTACCATCTAAAATGAAGAGAGTGGAGAGGGGAGAGATAAATGAAGCTTGTTGGGAGAGCTGTTGATATCGACAGTTATGAGTTTTTTTAGAGTCATGTCGGCCGGTGCTTTACGAGTGGCGAAATGGGGTGCTCGAGCTTGTTTTGTGTCATTCTAACCGTGTGTGGTCACTCCATCTGGAACCCATCCCTAGGATCCGAGATGCGTTTTGCTATGGAAGGCGAATTGTTGCAAATATCACAAAAAACAAAAACCCTGATCAAAGGTTTCTCTCTCTGCTCATGAGTACAAACCAATGATCAGTATATAGTTCTGGGGGTGTTTCACAAAAATCATAAGTTGAACTTCAAGTCTAAGTTGGACTTAAATAATGGAAAGCCATAAGTTGCGGTATACAGATTTTTGTAAATACTATATTACACTTCGTTTAAAAGCATACTTATTTTCGATTATCAAGGAGATTTAATATTCTTGATGTAGCATTCATTGAAATTCTTAGATATGTGCATTTTTGTTTACCCAAAGCTACAAATGGCTTTCCACAACTTTAAGCCCAACCTAAATTTAAGTTCAACTTAATTTTTTTTGTGAAACATTCCCTGATTTGCACCAGCAGTAATTTCTCTCTCCACGAATAGATAACGACAAAATGTGATGAGGAATTTAATGCTTTTTACGCAGATTAAAACAAACTGTTTGTTGGGGAAATGTACATAATTATGTATTACTGGCCATCGCTTGTACTATGCTTGTACTGCTTGAACGTTCAGATAAGAGGATGATTGTTACAACTACGGTAATATACCAACATTACCAGATCCCTGGATAAACTATTCGCCTCGAATTTGTAAACATCGTAATTAGCAAGGACTCGGACCGGAATGACCCCTCGACACATCCAGCCTAGTTCAGGCTGGCTATAGCTGCTGCCCTGGGATGACCCGACGTGAGGTCAAGCTCGTTATGGGTGTTGATGTAATGTGGTGGTTTTATACAGTCTAGAATATGTTATCTCTTCGTTTAACTTTATTAGTTAAGGTCGATATAATATTTTCATTGACCTAACATCAAAGGAATTGGACCAGTTGGTATTATGTAAGATTATAAGAGGTGTTCTGGTCAAGTGGTCAGAGCTACCTACATACATGTCATCCGCGAATGTGTTTAACCAAGGGGGTATTAGGAAGCTTCCTACCTCCTTGGTTTAACTCTCCTCAAATAAATAAATGCCAAGCTCCACTCCACAGAAGGCAGTATACATACAGTACTTGCCATTTTGTTTCTGTTTTGTGTGACCAAGGAGGTAAAGTCTTATACCTTCTTGGTGTGACCAGACCGGGGCTCGAACCCAGGACCTTCCGCGTGCATGAGAAGGACGGTCTATAAACCGCTTAGCCAACCAAGCCCGGAAAAAATAAGGTGTTGCCACTATCATTAAGATGGATGAGTCACTTTCCTTGATCTGTTGATATGAAATCGGGGTATCTTGGCCGGGTCTAAGTAGGCTGGCTTGAATCCGGACTACCGGACGGGGAAGTTATTCTGGATTTCCTCTGAGTGTTTAACTTCTTCCGTCGCAAATATTTTCATCAATTTTGTCAGAAATTACCACACAGAATGCCGCGACCTAGTAATATCCGACATGAAATGATAACCGTGATAAAGAAATTATTATAAGTGATTTTTTATTTTATATCAACTCCAAGTACTTTATATCAACCCCAAGTAGGTACTTTATATCAACTCCAAGTACGGTAAAGTTATAAGTAGGTTTATGGTTATAGGCAGAAATATACAATGATGGACATGAAGGCTATATGCTCGCACAGGCCTGCTGGCCCGGGACCACTAAAATTATCTTTGGGCCACCAAAATTCATTGATGCTATAAATTCCACTGGCCCGAATGGGCAACCAATTAGTCATGTTTTTCTTTTATTGGGACCACCAGATTCAGGTTTCGGGACACTAAAATTTAAACAAATTTGCTTTTTACTTGCCCGAGTGCGCAACACGGCAAAAAAGAGATACAATCGATTGTAAGTTACAATTAATTGTAAGTCAGATCATGTGTTCTAAATGCGCGAATCTGATTGGTTGAAACGCGCAAATTGTCTGACTTACAATCAATTGTAACTTACAATCGATTGTATCTCTTTCTGCAACGGGACCCAAGACACCCAGAGGCTAGAAGACATAACAAACACAGTAAACATGTAGGCCTAGATCATGACAATGGGCCGTATGCATAAAAACAAGCAATTGCTTATAAGCAAATGCTTTAAGCACAAGCAAGAGCTTGTCAAGCAAAAGATCAAGTTCAAGCAATTGCTTAAATTCGTATGCACAAGCCTTTGCTTGTGCTCAAACCTTTTGCTTGCACTGCCAAGCAATTGCTTACGTGTTGGACAAAGGGCAACAACGCTTCGTGCCCGACCTGGCAGCAGTATTTTTTATTACGCAAATAGGGGGGAAACAGCGCGGAGCATCAGGGGGGTTTCTGTGCAGATCGATGGACAAAAATTGCCGTAAAAAGTCTAAAATAACAGGAATTTTATCACAACATAACCTCTGGAATATGGAGCTTGAAATCATCCTGAAACGGTACTAAAAATGGATCCTTAAACGCGAATGCCCTGAGTAAGCAAGAGCTCAAGCTGGTCTGGATGTGCTTGAAAAAACGCAAGCAATTGCTTATCAAGACAAGTAAAAGGTTCGTTTTATGCATACGGTTTTAAGCAATTGCTTGTTTGGTAAGCATTTGCTTACGAGCAGTAAGCAATTGCTTGTGCTTGTAAGCAAATGCTTTTGCTTGCAAGCAATTGCTTGTTTTTATGCATACCGATTCAAGCAAAAGGCTAGCACAAGCAATTGCTTGTTTTTATGCATACGGCCCATTGTAGATCAGTGTAATCATGTCAACATGATCGACATGACCACGTATGGTTACATCATGTTTTATTTGTTGCCACTAGCACGCGATTCGTTTGACTTGCAGCTACTGTAATTATACATTAGTCATGTTATATTGCGGTGTATATTGTGAATGCATTAATTAGCAGAAAAGTAAAAGCAGAAATAGTTGTGTAAAAAGATGAGGGAGCTTATAAATATAGACAACAAGAAACATGATTATTTCAGGCGATCGTGATGCGCTAGAGATGAAACACAAACTAATGCAGGTATAGTTCAGATAATATATGCAAACTGCACTGCATGTTGAACAGTCTTGATAATGCATACTTATGATGGCGCTATACATCCAAATTGTGATAAACATTCACTATCTTGACTGTAGCTAACGATATGAACGGCGACAGTTGTTAGAAGCGGAACATTTAGTCATGTTACTAGTGAATGAACAAGCATGTTTGGTCGTTACAAGTTAATAATTCGGCTCTATTATAACAAATAATAACTTGTTATCGCACCAGCGGAATGCAATGCCTAATATTTCTCGATTATCAAAAATTATTTGTATAACCAGTATCAAGAAATGGGGGAAAATACAAATATGTAATGGTAACCATGGTAACGAAATGTGTCCAAAGGTGTTTATAGCGGAGCGGACCAGACCACGGACGTAACAACGACTACGCAAAATGACAAGTCCCTCCCTTGTTGCAAGGATGCCGATTGTAAGGTCTTGGGTCCATGTAACGCCTAGGTCCCCACTTGCCCCCACCCATCCTAAAGGGCGTAGCTAGGATAAACTCGGGCGAGATATGCAGGGCAGTATGAGTTTTCCTACAGGGGAAATGGGGGGGGGGGGGGGGGGGGTGCAGTGGCGTAGACCAGGGGGCACGGCGTGCCCCTCTATTATTCAATAAAAAATAACATAACATAAGACAAAATCCTTTACAAAATGAAAACAAAATACATAGAGTGTGCCCCTAAACTAGTCCTGACACGCTACGCCACTGGGGGTGGCGATGGTAGTGGTGGTGAAGGGGAGGGGTGGGAGGGGGGGGGGGGGGGGGGTTGTCGCTGATATTTTTTACCACTAGGGGATTAGGGGGCATTGGTATACCCCTTATCTTTCTCATAATTAGCCATGCCACTGTTCATAGCGGACCATAATTGTCTAGTCTATCAACAAGGAGCCCCCTTTTAAATGTGTTTTCCCAACTGATAGGAATTCCCAACACGCCCATATCACGTTTCTGATAACGCCGTTATCGTAGCTGGTATCGCCCGCATGAGCGCGACACACGGCGGTGTAATGGACAGATGTAACGGGGTTTGATGTCCGATGTACATTATTTCACTCCTGCCCCCCTTGTTGAATATATAATTTCTAAAAACCTAATTGCTAGAAAATTTTAAGTTAAAACATGATCAGTTAAATCAAGATAAAATCCCATCGTTTTGTGTAAAAATTAGTCTATATTTTGTTTTAATTCCAAAAATTATTTAAACATGCAGCGTTTCATGTACAGTTCATAACCGGATTATCGATACTAAAAATCACTGAGGGACTACTAGTCTTCACCAGTTCCCTGATTACATGAAGGTCACCTTCATCTCACTTTCTGTGAAACGTGATTGTCCAACTCCAAGTGTGAGTCCTTCCTTCCTATCGAGTGGAACCCTACGGTTCCTGGTTAACTACTTCAGTTCGGAATTCTAGAATTTCTAGTTACTCCTTTTGTGAATTATTAGAAAAAACTATGAATATAAAAGAAAATGAATATGGATGAGTAAAGTGTATCTCTCAGGGGGTCGCGAATATAATTATTATCACCCGCCTGAGGATTCGGGGTACAAACATGGACGATATCGCCTCAACACAGGGTAGCACAGTCATAGCCCGCCATTGAAATGTTGTACCAAGGAGGTTTAATTTGGTTGTACACTGGTTGTACTAATTACACCGGGTTTTCACCCCTATACTCTTTTACGAATAGTGAATTAGGTTCTTTTGCGTGCGTAGGGTGTGACTTTCCTACACACGGGACTTCCATTTATTGTCCTATCCGAGGGACGGACAAGTGAGTGAAGGAGGTGAACATTACTAGGTGCAACATACCATAAATAGGCGATAATGTTACGAGGCGTTATTTGAAATTATTACTCATATCATAAATCAACTTCCACATCTCCTCCGGAAAGTACGGTGGCATTATACTTATAGGGACATTTTGGCCAGAATTTTGGCCAAAATGTCCCTATAATGCCACCATATGAAAACAGTTTGTTATGTGTGTCTCTGTTTAATATCTGTACATCTTTGTACACCCGATATACAAAATATCTAAATTAAACAAAAATTGACCATTGAGGTACTGTACCAGATCCCTGATTGACATTCGAATGCGGCCAAACAGTCTAGCCCCGCGCGGACAAATTTCACCGTGACACGAACGACCTCGACATCGAAGATAGCCTGGACTTTTGCGATATCAGCCAACTGGTCAACTGGTCAGCGCCCGCTGGCCATATGTAACCCGACACATGAATGTACAGGCCACCATCGTACAAAAACACGTTCCACTTAATCTGGTCGCATGTAAGCTTTAGTCCGACCAATCAACTCGAAGTATTTGATGGACTTTGGCTAAAGTCGACGAAATTGTAATGTTCGCGCAACTGACCCAGAAATATGTATATCACTGTAAAAAATATTCTTTCAGTTAGTAAGTATTAATTATTTTTTCCAATTAGAATTTAAGCAAAAACACATTTTTGTCCTGCGTACTCGCTAAATTTATGTTCTACAAATTTAAACATAACTCAATAAATTCATGTAAAAATGACATTTCAAAAATAAGTAGAAAATAAACTAGATACATTTAAGTAATTTGAACAAAAGCAAATACAAATAATTAAGTAATTTCTACTTTTTACTATTTTGAGTAACAATAATATAAGAATAGTGTAGATTTAAGTTAACTTTACTTCATGAATATTCATGAATCAGATTTTAAACATATCGAAGATTTACAATTTTTAACTAATAATCTAATATGTAAATTAAAACGCCTTTATGATTATAAGTGAAATTAAAACGTACGTTGAATAATCAGTGGAACGTTCATTTTCTGGAAATAAAATATTTTCAAAGTTATTTGTCGGTTCTCTTTGGGTCTTTTTACAAATATTAACTGTTAAAAATTTTCATTTAAAGACGCACCATATATAAGTTAATATGCATGCCTACGGTATATAGGAAGAGCGAATGATAAAGCGAATGCTATAGCCTATATACCTAGGTTTAGGAATGAAGGATACTGCGTTCTGAATAAGTGAGTTAAATGGAGGAACACTTTCTGAATAAAAGCACATCAAATTCCATTTCGCTACGAAAATGTATTTTACACAATTTTATTGATTCTTTCTAGTGATTTTAACTTAAATCGAATTCATACATTTTACTTCATTAAATAGCGTAAAGAAACATACTTATTTATTTTAAGTAATGACGATTGTATGATATTTTTAGTAGAATATACTCAAAATAGCATCAAGTTACTATTACTTGAAAAAATTAAGGCAGTTTTTTAACATAATTCAATTAAGTAAATATCACGGTATTTTTTTTACAGTGTACCCACTCGATCGCGCACGCAGTTGCGGTTTGCGTGACGTGTCTGACCATCGATGACCAAAGAATGTTTTCGTTCCTTATTATGTCTTCAATGTTTTCATTATTATATAAGTCGCACCCCGCGGGAAAATAATGAAACAATTTCTGCGTGGTCTGTTTCAAGCAGTTTGATAACGCACAGAAAGAAAAAAAAATCGCAAAGAGGGTATACATGTATTTTTTTCCTATCCTTCGGACCCCTTCAACACTGTTCATTGCGCCCCTGTAAACTCATGTAAGTAAATGAATAACAAGAAATACATGACGCTATTTTATTTATTTCAGATAGGCTGCTCCCCTTCTTGTAACAATAATTTCCCCTTTTTATCCCCACTTTGTCCCCCCCCTCCCCCTCCCCCTCCCCAATGCTTGGGCTAACCCTCGCAACACCACTATCTTGTTCTGGTCAAATTTGTCGGACCATGGTCGGATCGGACAGTCATGTTTGGTTACCCTCTCATTATCAATGACACAGGGTTAATGGGGGGTCAACAAATTGCGCTGAACACCCCTGTCGAATGTTTCATGGGAGACCGCACCCAAACAGAGCTTTAGTTTCAAAGTTAATATGAAACGTGAAACATTTCACTAGATCATGCGACCTTTATCATAATTCATATTACGTCCCTCGATGTTTTAATGAACACTATTTTATAAAAGAAGGACGAATTGTTTGCGCAGTCTGGATTTTTTTTTTTTCTTGCGTTGGCCGGGGGTCAAGCCGAGCACTGATTATATAAATAACGTGTGCCACACCAACGTTCAACCTTTGAAGTGGAATGTTACAGTACACTAAAGGACAATAACATACACAATGTGTAAAACAACACGTGTAAACAAAATAAAAATCAAGGAAAACACTTTGTCCATTCTTTTCATATTTAACCTGATTTAAAATCTCCGTGTTTAGTTATCCCATAATTTAGTCAAAATATAAACGATACAAAAATCTGTCATTTACAGTTTCATTGTTAATTTGAATTCTGTCAAAAAAAAATACATTGATAAAATACGAATCAGCAACAACAAAATAGGTTATCAATTATCAATTTTTGAAGGTGTTATTTTTGTGACCTGTTCGATACTACATGTATTTTGCAAACCCCATATAATTAATACAGGACCCACCAGGACCGTATACATGGTATAGGCAATGGTTTTAAATTGGAGGAAGAAGTCATTCTTTCTCCCAACTTTTTATCCGCAAAAATCTTTCTTTCCTAACAAGCAGGCTTGATTGCTCCGACAGAAAAAGGAGGAGAAGAAATCAACCATAACCTTCCCACCGGTAACATACTATCAGTCCCCGGTATCAGTCCCGACATCGTATCTGAAATCGCTTCCCTAATTGCTGACCCGTGCAAAGCCAGGGGATGACCTTACACCACCGAGGAGGAGGCGGGTATTTCTTACACCCACCGCATTGTTGTTGATCAGAAAAGTAAGATCGAAATTAGAGATGATTTCGAGTGGCTATAGCCACGAATTTTAAGGCACATGGAGCCCCCCCCCCCCCCCCTCAATGGGGATGTTGGTTGGTTGGTTATTTAGTTGGTTATTCAATCAATCAGTTATGATTATTTACGTCTGGGACCGCCCTTTATCGTCCATCACCATCCGAGAGACGCAACGTAGGTTTCGAACCGTGTTGATTAATGCGAAGAGCAGAGCACTGACCACTAGACCAGGGAGGTGTTTCACAAAGATCCAAAGTTGGACTTGAAATTATGGATAGCCAGTAATGTATTTGATATGTAAAATACAACATTCAATTAATTTTGGTTTTAAAGCATAACTATTTTCTATTATAAAGGAGACTTTAATATTATTGATGTACAAATTAATTAAAAGTCTCAAATATGTGCATTGTTGCTGTTGAATATTTGCGCATTCCAAGGCTACAAATGGCTTTCCATAACTTTAATTCTCACCGAAATTAAAGTTCAACTAAAAACCTTTGTGAAAGGCCCCCCTGAACAATTCTTCCTCTCTCTATACCCCATGCATATACTTTACATCCTCGCATTCGTTTTAATTCAGATATTATATCCTCGAAACAAAACAAAACAAAAGAGATCGAGAGCAAGACATCAAGAACTAGAAGTCGGTGTATCATTCCACCTGTTCGGCGAAGATTAGAAGGCGTGACCAAGTTTTGATTCTGAACACCTATCACCTTCTATGATTTAAACAGGAAGTTTACTATAATAGCGATACAAAGCATCTATTATTAGATTTTGTCACAATTCTTTTTGTTTGCGGGCTAAAATTGTAGCTTCTTCTTTTTCATCTTTATCACTATCAATATTGACTGCAACAAGAACATCGTCATCGCCATCATCACCACGACTACCATCACAACCATTGTTCTCGTCATCATCATCGAAATCATCATCATCATCATCATCATCATCGTCATCATCGTCATCAGCATCATCATCATCATCATCATCATCATCATCATCATCTTCATCATTATTATTATCACCATCATCATCATCATCACCACAATCATCACCATCATCACCATCACCATCACCATCATCATCACCATCATCATCACCATCATCACCATCATCACCACCATCATCATCATTATCATCATGATCACCATCGTGTCAGCAGTACTTAGCAGCATCATCCCCGTCAGCTTATTCTGTAATCATTATCACTTTCTTCCTCCATCATCGTCATCATCTTCGAAGTACATGTACAATCATAACTAACAACACAAATAACAGCAAGTGCAAACCAAGAATGGATGATAAAGGATGACATTCGGCAAAATATAACAATTTAGTGTATATCGTTCAATTAAAATGATGCATGTTCTAGCCATTGACCAAAGCCCGATCGAGATGTACTAAATGTTAACCTCATCGTGAATATACCATTGAACCATCTGTGATATTATGTACATGTACATGCATACAGTTAGATGATAAGTACGCGGCTTTCTTGAAGTGACGATTGATTTTGCTTTTAAACTCGACTCGGGTTTCATTATCCGCCTGAACATAAGATGTTTAATTATCTTCTCAAAAGCACATGTAAATTGACGGATATCACTTTCTTTGAAATGTCTACAGGTGCTTGATTTCTGGCCTTTCCAATACAATGTTTATGAAAGTGATTTAACAATGAGCTATAATATGTAATATCACGATTACCATGAAACGAACTGTCGACTAATCATATTTTTCGATATGATATTCCAGCCATTTCTAAACTCAAATAACCTCTCATGCTTCAACAATCTTCTCCTTCTCAATATCATATCCACGGATCGTCACCATTTTCATTACCGTCATCATCGTCATCATCTCATCTTCATCCTCATCATCGCCATCATCACTACATCGCCATCATCGCTATCATCAATATCATCATCATCATCGCCATCATCATCATCATCACCATCATCACCATCACCATCACCATCATCATCATCATCATCATCCTCCTCCTCCTCATCATCATCACCATCATCATCATCGTCATCATCATCCTCATCATCCTCATCATCCTCCTCATCATCACCATGGCGTAATAATTTCACTTCTGAATCTTCCTTTATATACCATGTCTACTGCACCCTGACCAAAATTGGTTGATGCCAGGAGGGGGAGGGGGGGGGGGGGGAGGGGGGGGGAGGGGGGCTTATCAGTACTCTCGTGGAAGGTCTGGGGTAAAATAACACATCAAATCACACCTCCCTTTCTGCGAGCTAGCCTAGTCCGCCTGATGTTATTATTGCTAATCAGAAATACCAACCTCCTTCGCCATTAGCCTTTCATCCAGCCCCCGATATGCATGTATATTTTGATTATATTTATACCTGTGTTCACACGTTAGAAGCTAGAATTGTTATACACTTGATGGATGCACTACAAGTATATCCCCACCAGTCTATTCCAGTGCACTTAACATTTATTCTCCAAACGTTTCAAATGCAATCAGTCTATATGGTATACCCATCAATGTTATCTCTGAATACTCTGATACGTTCGACTTGAATGAAGAATACATTATTGCTCATCAACGCCCAGTTCGTACGTGTAGACTGGACAACTCGCCTAGGGCTATTGTATATTTGCCTTGTATAAGTGCGTTATCCATTCTACCGGTCGGTGTATAATACTCTCTTCACATCTATAGCAGATCATTTAGAGTATACACTGTACGTTTTTAGATGGTAACGTTGAATATATTTACAATATTACTTTAAATCGGACTATACAAACCTCAAACAGTTCCCTTTTTTTTTATTGAAAATGTTTTATTGAAATAACATATCTCGCTGCCAAAAAGTTAAACAATAAAACAGGAGAGAGGGAGCAAATTACTATTCCTTGCAAAAGTCACCTCATATTCAGACAAAAATAATGACACAATTCGTGGGCAACGTCGAATCATAATGGACAAACAAGACTGTGGTGAACTCCGTTTATACAATTATGTTCATACAGTAGTTAATTTATGTCCATTTGTGTGTTTGTAAAGTGAAAACAATTAACGGGAAACATGAAATTCGGACACAAAAATGCGAATCAACCCGCACGCATGCACCCCCGACAAGAAGTTGCCGGGAAAATTAAGCCATGAACATCGTCGTTACAAATATATAAACGAAGACGGGTGAACGCTGGTGATGACGGCGAACGATCTCCGAATTGGGACGGGCAACATGGGCAACAGACAGGCACAAATCCCCAGAAAAATAAACTTTCTTTGATCTTCATGATGAGTACGTGGAATAATGTCTCAATCATTCGGCCCCCCTCCCTTTTCCATTTCTTTCTTTCATTTTTTTGTTGTTCTTGTTTATTTCCAACGCAGAATACAACTAAGTTCTTTCAGCTACCATTTTTGGAGCCCTTGATTAATTATTACAACGAATTGAAAGGCTCCGCCATGTTGGTGGTGATGTCAATGGATGAAATTCAAATTAAAGGGATAGTTGAGTTTTGGTATAGAGGGCGCTACACAAATTTTTTTTTTTTTGTGAGATAAAAAAAAAACTGAGTGTCAAATTCGAAAGACCATACAATTTTAATGACAGAATAAACTTTATTTAAACAAAAATATAAAAAATGCTTCCTCTTTTCAAAAAATTACAAAGAAGGGTTTTAAATACCGGTAGTTGTTGATTATCTCTCTTTCTAATCACTTTTTCAATAAAAAACATCACGTGCACAATATTTGATTTAAATTGGTTGATACCAATGGGTTTTTAGAGAGCGCCCTCTTGAGTTTTAACGGCTCCTTTTTTTTTAATGATAACATGCTTTTTACTTAGTCATTTGTAACCCTTTATTCATTTTGGGCATGGTGGAGTTATAAATATTAGTTTGTAATATAATGGTGCAGGTTTTAGTTACTAAAATTCAGTTTGCCCAAAACTGTACTCTCTTTACCAAAACTCAACTATCCCTTTAAAGGGGTAGTACAGTTTTGGTAAGGCTGAGCTGCACAATAACACTACAAACTAATAGTTATAACTCCACCGTGCTCGAACGGTATAGAAAATTACAAACGACTAAGTAAAAAGCCTGTTATATCATTCAAAAAGAGCCATTAAAACGCAAAAGGGTGGTCTCTAAAAAAGCATTGGTTTAACCATTTTTCATAAAAAAATAATGCATGTGATGTTTTGTTGAAATAATGATTAAATAGAGACATCATCAATTACTTTTTTAAAACCTCTTTTTTGAAATAAGTGTAAGCATTTTTTTAATTAAAAAAAAAATCATCGAATGTAATGTATCTGGGCCCGATGCAGATTTATTACGATCGGATATATTGATTGATATTTCAGCCGTTTCTGAACCGATTTTGATCAAATAAAGTTTATTCTGCCTTTGAAATGGTATGCTCTTTCAAATTTTTACACTCAGCTTTTCATCATCTCACAACAAAATTATTTCGTGCAGCGCCTTCTATTCCAAACCTAAACTGCCCCCTTTTTTTTAACAATGTACCATTACAGCAAACAAAATGATGTATTCTTATGTAGACAATCGCTTGTGTAATATCTGTAAAACTTGTGCAAATTTTGTATGCAATATCATTATGCATGTGTCTGAGTATATAGTTATCGAGTGAGTCAAGTTGCAAATCAGTATAATGCAGTTCACTAATACTGTTTTTATATTAAACGGAACAGCAACATAATTGATATTCAAAATTAAGGTACAGTATAATACAAAACAAACATAGAAATCGAATATGCCAACAATTGTTTTAGTAAGACACGACACGAGCAATCATTTTTTGTGTGTGGTTAAATTGAACAGGGAAGCGACTTTCATTCATATTTATAGTTTGAAATTATGTATTCCACGAGCAACCTTGGTTCAATATAATCCCTTGCCTTTAGAATGATAAAACGAACATTAATATTCATTTATATTCATAAATAATTTTTTTTGGTAGAATGATAAAACAAACATAAATATTTCATTTTTTGTATAGTTACACCATCATTATGTATGAAAAAAACAACTCATACATAATGCTAAGACTCACTGTATTTTTTTTTCCAGATTGCCATTGAAATCAAAGAGCAATGATCAAGGACCTGGTTAACTGATTTGAACAAGGAAGCCACTCCATGTTTCTATCGTTCATTTCGTTATTATAATAGTGTCTTTATTCTTTTATTTCGTGTGTTGTTTTATTTTTTGTCTTCCTCTAGCGATACAAAAAAACAGCTGATTCGCCTCAATGAAATCGAATCCGAGAGAAGATCATACCTTTCTCGCTCGCCTTTTCTTTAGTTTTTATCTGGACTCTCTCTTCCTGGTAATTTGCAATCTGTGGTGATATCGACCGTATCCATTTCCGAAACCACTCTATCACACGTGTACCGGCATTAGTGATGATAGCCGTGCGTATGTATAGTATCATGTCCTAAAACCCTTTTATTATTCGTGTGAAATAATTCTTGTGAACCCTTGAGGTACCGAGCAAAACAAAGACAAATTGGATATTCGTGTACTAAATGGACCTATAGCTGTGAGAGGGTTGACGTTTGATGCAGAGTGGAGGAGCGGAGAGGGAAGGAAAACCCTCAAAATATTACCGCCAAATCCCTAACGAAAACGCGCGCCACCGTGAACAAATCCGCGAACAAACGCACATTAGGGTCATGTTGCGTCGGCCGAATACTCTGGGGACGGGGTTGGACGGGGTGTCTCGTATTATTGGGTACACGAAGGATGGCATCCCTTGACGCAAAACGCAATTGCCCTGCACCCCTCGCTCGCGCCTCAATAATGGCATATACATGGCAGATATGGGGGGGGGGGGGCAAGGGGGCTTCCCCCTCTGGTTATTTTTGACCTCCTTACTTGGCTCCCAATTTTTGGAAGAAGAAACGAACAACCCGATTTAAATGTTTATGTCAGGGAACTGCACGCTAAAGTTCATCGTAGACAAAATCTGAATTATGTTATACGGTATACAACAAAATCATACATTACGTAATCATAGAAAATCTTGAATAGTAGTATGTCTAAATAGAACAAATCATGCATTCCCTGCATAAGTCAGTCAATCTAAATTTGATAATGAACCAACGGTCATATCGGCATGTTTCATGCGTACGAACGATATTCGACGACGGAGTGTCAGTAAAAAGTGGATTAAATAACTTGAATTTTATTTTTAAATGAGATAACAGTGTTATGTCATTTTGCAAATGTTTTATCTGAAATTTCTTATAGAATAACAATGTATCCCTCATATAAATTGACCTTTTACTACCCCCTTTCCTCGAATAACAGTTTTCGCTGGCTACCCCTTAATCTGCATGGTCTTCACGCATCAGGGTATCACCTCTCATCCCACCCTCCTCTCATCCCATCCTCCTCTTCTCTCCCTAATTCGACATCGAGACATCGATGTAATTTGGACCCGGGATCCATCGTCGCCCTCCATCTCCTATCGTCGTCATCGGAGCAGAGAGAGAGAGAAGGATTTTAGAGCAAGCGAAAAGATTTTCTTTCTCCGAGGTCATCGCGTGCTTGACCGGGTACGCTTTGTGCGTTCTCATTTGGAACATCGCCGAATTTTTCGATTTCTTTTTCGATTACCGACAGAACCCACGTATTAATTTCACAGAAATTATTATAGTTTATGTAGTTTATATTGTCTTGTATGACACGGTGATACAATTATGATCGAGAAAATATTATATCGGACGGATATAAATGTTTTGAAGTTTTGTTGACTTTTTGATGCAAATTCCTTTGATGGGATCTAAATTCTTGCTGTACATACACATGTAGTACAGATCATGTCTATTTGAATTTAATTTTCAACAATGTGTTTATAACTAGAATTATCACCAAAAACATTGATGGACCTTTTACTGCGCTAATTCGAAAGGGATGCCTCCGCCATTGCGCGATCAAAACAAAAATCTTTTTGCAATATAATAAACATCGAAATACATTGAATCCTCTAAATCAGACGCAGATATATTGTAAACTTTATTTTATGGTGTCCAACCACAATTACACAAATGTACAATAAAAGATAAGCATGACCATAAGAAAATGTATGCTACTTGCTCATGTCGCATGTCCATTTAGCTATCGCGACTATATCAGACGGATAACTGCCTTTAATCACGTTAATCACCAAGTAAATTCTTAGACAGATTGGATTACGGGTGGATTTGTTATCTGACAGGAGAATCAAATTGTTGGTGAAAAGCACGCCCCGTCTGACAAGGAGGTCCTCGTCTGTCCAGTCCAGCTTCCACGTCGTAGGGTCCACGGCCTGACCAACCAGAGTTCCTCCCTCGCACTCTGCATTTCTTAGTATAATATCTCTTTAGTTTCAGACTCATTTTGTTGTTTCTCTCTCTGGCTTCCTTTAGACAATCTCTTGTCTAATCTCATATCCCATATTTTTTTTCTTTGTTTCTTATTCTTTCACCTTTCATACCCACCTCCTTTCTTTCATTTAATATATCTGAATTGTCATCCTAGTTATTTCTTCAAATCTTTCTTGTTTTTATCTATCTCTTTCACACGTTTGTTTCTAATCCCATATAATTGTCTTCATAAGTTCATTGTTTCTTATTCTTTCCCCTTGCACTCATTCTTTCATTTAACATTTCCTTACTTTCTTTCTCTCGCTCTGATCACTTTTCTTCCTTTTTAATTTCCTTCATTCACCTCTAACCCTCTCTCCCCATCGAACCTCCCCCTTCTATATATCTTCTCTCCATCTCATGAGCATTTATCTTTGACAAGATGGCAGTCTTGATTTGATCTGATCTGCCCTGATCAGAGAGGTGGCATTTTGACGTTGCCCGAAGCGACATCCTGAAGTGGTATTCCGGCTATACATTACCAACTTTCCTTTCGTTCACATACCTCAACCAGAGAGGTTCCCACCTCTCTGCCTCAACCTCTCATACTTTCACTGCTCTCCAAGGAGAGAGACTCCAAGACCGCAAAACACTTGGTCGATTAAAATCATCATTAGATAGAAACTCCCCCCCCCCCCCCCTTGTCAGTAACTAGATCGGTTTATGTTGACCCCCTGAACATAATAAGAGAATGACATTGGGTCATTTGTCTGCTGTAAGATTCAATGACTTCTCCTACTTTCGATGAAAACAATTACAATTCCTTCCACAGCCCCTTGTTTGCAACTAGATTATGTTTCTGATGACCCCTACATTACAGAGATGAGATGTCCATCAAGAATCTTGTAACACCGGCCCTTGTCACGTATCAAACCAATAATAATTGTCTATACGGGAACCTGGTGCCATCCGCATAATATATTTTGCGATTAATAAATCTATAGTAGGGAATAGGTTATCCATAAGTAATCAAATAAATAGTTCAGCATTGGAAAATAGTCACATCGTCGATGAAAATGGTTAGGAACCTCTTGTACTCCCTCTACACTGTTAAAACGCTGTGTAAAAAAACGCTGTGTAAAAATGGTTGTTAAATCTTTTCATACAACTTTAGGTGTAGCATGATAAGTTGAATAAAGAGGGGTTGCGTGAAGCGGCCATTGTTCAAGCGTTGATGAAACGTGTTAAATCACGTGATAGTTTCGACCGCAAAATCACCGCGTCAAAACCCCTTTTGTCCCATTGCAAACCAAGCGAACCAAGATAGCGCAGTCGATAGAGATTAGAGAGTGAGGCTTATAACCCAAAGACCCCCGGTTCGAATCCTACCCTTGCCGCTTTTACATCTTGTTTTGTATTTGCTATTTCAACAACGGGATTTATTATTCTAAACAACAGTAGTCGAACAAATTAAAACAACAGTTGTGTAAACTTTAAACAACTGGGGTTGTTGAATGTTTTCAACAACAGTTGAATGGTTCATATGTCAAACAGCGGTTGTTAAAACATATCAACAAGTTGTTGAATTTGTTTACACAGCGTTTTAACAGTGTACCTATATTACTGTAACTAGATCGATTTATGTTGACCCATGGATAGAAGAAAGTGTCATCAGGCATGGGCATATATACGGGCACATTTTGGGAGTACAAAAAAAAAGTCCTCGGCATTTGATAGCTAGCCGA
Source organism: Echinarachnius parma (assembly GCA_037951105.1). Taxonomy (NCBI): domain Eukaryota; kingdom Metazoa; phylum Echinodermata; class Echinoidea; order Clypeasteroida; family Echinarachniidae; genus Echinarachnius; species Echinarachnius parma. The sequence continues at coordinate 44,883 of JBAMJV010005155.1, forward strand.
AAAATATATTATGCCCGAATATGACACGAGTTTGCCCGAATATGACATGAGCTTGCCCGAATATGCTATGATTTTACCTGAAAATGGCATGGTTTCGCCGGAATTGGATATGTATTTTTGCGTTCAAAACTGCCTGGGGGCTGCAGCCCCAGCCTTTCCCCGTCTCGCACGGCTATGACATAAAGAGAGGGTTTGTACAGTGTTACATATACTATAGGCCTGCGTCGGAAAGTCATTCATGCAAAAATGATCGGAAAAACGAAGACAAGGGTGAAAAATGGAGAAAAAACGCATAAAAAGTGAACGTTTTTAGCTCCTGCTTGGTGAAAACGATATGACCTGTTGTCAGTGGTTGTCATGGTTATGTAGGCATCGGGTGGCACGTGTAAGAGCGGCCACTGACCCCCTTTACACATAACGATTTGACATCTAATGATATAACCCGTATGTCGCGGATGAATGTTTCTAGTCATCATCCATTGGATTATATTTTGGTGGAAGGTGTGAAATTCTCAAGTTGATTATTTCCAATAATACAATCTGCTAATTATGAAGCAGTGCTCCCATTGTGTAAGTGTAAAGAATCTAAATACACCATTATATTATCATTGATTGTTTCATGGGAGCCTAATTATTGTACCCCTTCCATCATTCCATGTAAAATATCGAAACTAGAGAAAGCATGTCATAAAATCGGTGTTTGTGGAGAAAAACATTTAAATTTGTCTGAGGACAAATATCTATAACCTGCTCATTTCGATGGGGAAATACCAATATGGTTCGTGTATGTATATGTCCTGACAAATTCAACAGTTTGGGCGACAATAATGATCGGTACTAAAAATGTATTTAAAAAAATTACAAACTTTATACAAATTTTTGACCTGACCCGTTGTCAATGGTTATCAAGATCATGGTTCTGCAAGAATCAGGTGGCACGTGTAAGAGCGGCTACTGACCCTGTTTGCAATGGCTCACGCGACAGGTTGACAAAACCTGCATGTTGCACATGAGTTACAGAAATGGGATCATGAATGATTCTACACATCCGTGACAACATGATAACGGTACCTATAGTCGAAAATTATTCACGATTCCAAGTTAACATAATATGTGTTCATGCATTATATCAAACTTTAAAACTAAATCACCATTTAGACCATATTGTAATCTAGGAGGGATACTAGAGTATCATTACTAATACTAACGTATACATTGTTTGTTAGTGATTTTGTTTGTGCACCGTTGGTTTGCCCAAACTACCTGCAATCTTACATAAGACATAAGACATAAGACATTTTTAAACCTTAGCTCGCCAATGCCAACTATGAACATGATGAATATTTCAATGTCCAATGGAGTGTATATTTAGCAAGGGGGTGGGGCTATCTAGGATATCTACAGGGAGGGAGGGGCATGGGGAAAATGCCCGTTACCAAACAGTTTACATACAGGCATACCTATTGTATACAACTATATAGTCCACTATTCTGCTTCCGTAAAAGTCACCTATTTGCACAGGCTTGTAAAACGTTAGACCTACCACCACTGGCATGATTGAGACTATCCCCACTTTTGTAAACTTTGAGGCGTCCCGCGGGAGAAATTCGTGATGATAACGGTTTGATCTTGATCCCGACAATATTCTCTCGATTCTTAGTCCATTTACCACATTTGCCCCACTGACTCCGCGAATGCCACCTCTAATTCCCATAGATCATAATTATGAACTCCGTGATTTGGTGAACCACGGGGTGTCCCTGGGGAGAAATTCGTGATGATAACGGTTTGATCTTGACCCCGAAAATATCCTCCCGATTCTTAGTCGTAACACCTTGACTTTTGGATTTTGAAAACAAATCAGGTGGTTTGAAAGACTATGCGAGTATGATGGGCAAGGGGGGTTACTGAAAGGGTTATAATAACCCTAAACAGGGGGTGGGGGCTGACCGGTATGGCCGGGTTGTGGCGATTCTCCACGACCGATTGTACAAAAAAATCCACACTGAGAACATTGGGGGAATGCCACCTCTTCCCACAGAATCATCATAACTCAGTGATTTTGTGAAACCTCGGGGTGTCCCGCGGGAGAAATTCGTGATGATAACGGGTGGATCTTGACCCCGACAATATTATTCTCTCGATTCTCAGTCGATATAATTATACCACCATGACTGTGGGATTGTGATGGTCATGGTCGTCTTTTGGCTGTTCCCCCTTCCCCCATGTTCCCCGCCATATATACGTGAAAGAGAGTTACCAAGTACCGGTGATGGTTCAAAAATCAAAATCCCGGTCGCTACGAGAAATGTCGACTCTCTCCACAGATCAACCCAAGTCAATGATTTTGTGGGGTGTCCCGCGGGAGAAATCCATGATGATAACGATTTGAACTTGACCCCGGCCATTTTTTCCCCTCTAGATTTTTAGCCCACCTTGACTCTTTGATTTTGTTATGTTTGTACGAATATGATATTATTACTGACAAAGGCAGGGTGTGACACGGAAGGACTATTACAGATTATACAAACCCGCTTTCAATTTTTCGCAATAAACATATTTTCGGTCATCATCTGTATATTTCTTTTTAATCGATTTTGCTTAAATATCCCCAAATATCTCCTCCTTTTACAACTATTTTGAAGAAAAAATTGTTAGGCACAGCTATACGCATAATATTAAAGATATCAAAGCGAAATATTATACAGCTGTACTAAAGATACAATGAAAGTACATGTACAATTGTAATAGAAAACCGCTCTTGACAGACAATGACAGAAGTATACAAAGAATACCAACCATCGAATAGGTATTCTCACATTGCTTTGAAAGATTATTTTCACGTAGGCTATAAAATGTAATTACCCCTCCTTAAAATAACTTATATGAAAAAAAATACTAATTAAAAATTATAAGCTGTCAAAATTAAATCTGTATATACCTTGGGAATCTCGTAATAAGCGAATCTGAACTATTTACAGAAATTATATCAATTCGATAGAATAAAATGATTAAAATATAAAGATATGAATTATTAATTAAAATAAGTGGTCCCGAAAGTAAAAAGGCTTGTGTGAAACTGATATAAAGGCATACGTAGTCGAAGCTTATATAATTGACTAGAAACTAGGTTATTTGTTTTGTTCAATTATGACCCAATTTGTACTGTCCGTAATATACTTATCAATATTTGTGTTTGTTGTATTGTGTGTTCCTCTTTCGCGCGTAATTGATATACAAATCGACAATTATGTGCAGGAAAAACACGATTAACGGATACACGCAAATAATACATTTTGCTCGTTAGGTTTAAATCATACAATTATTTGAAATAAAAATTTCAACTTTAATTTGACAAGCTATTTTGGGGAATTATACAAATTAACTGTATTACACTATCCGTTTTCGGTAACAAAATAAGATATTCATAATTTTAACTCATTTAATAAGTATTTGTAAAGATGTTGCATGAATTAGATAAAATGGGACTCTATAAATATTTCATCTAAAATTACAAATAATGTGACTCCTTAAAAGTAAAAACAAAACAAAAACATTAAGAGATTAAAAAAGGAACGAAACTGAAATTCGCAGTCAAATAAGACGTATATATGTCATCAATCTAATTAATTAACTTGACTAGCAGTCACATCAATTTTGTATATTTAATGTACGTACAAAAAACTTGACTCCGATCCATTCGTAAATTCGTACTAGCTCTGGTCGTAGATTTGTCCGCTTTTGAGGGCCCAAATCTCTGAAAACAACCGACAACGAAAAAAGGACGAACTTCAGGTACAGGAAGAAAGAAAAAAATGAAGTCAAGATTACGAGCCGGTAGTCGAGGATTTGGAAAGAAAATAGTTGACACAGCCGCGGGGTTGGATCAACATCTACAGTATGACTTAAATACATCGTTTGCAATGCCCACAAATTATACTCGCGCCTTTTTAGCACCGTTTTTTTTTTTTTTACTCCGTACCAACGCCGCAGCTTCCCCGCACGCAAAGCTTGACATCTACCACTGATAACTCGAGACCCCAACCTAACGAAAATCACGTATTTCGAAGAATTGATTTCATTTTAGAACCGAATACTACACGTCAATAGAATATAATGAATGATTTCATTCCCATGCGGTGGATAGATTTCGTTCTGAAATCTGAATGATGATTTTCTTCTGAATGATGTTTTTTGTTTTGGTTTTGGATAACGATATCATGCACCTATAGCCCCGTGGAGAAACTTCAAGTTCACGGGCGAAGGACTGTTGTTCTTTGCCCGGGGAGCTTCGGGCTATGTCGCGCGCGCCTGTCTGCTCGGCTCAGCTAGAGCTGCCCACGAACTTGAACCATGCCAACTGCGGTAAACCCCATTTCGACATGTTGGTTACAATATAAATGTGTAAGGACCCATGTTTCAAAATAATAACATTCAAACCCATAATTACTTTGAACTCAAATATATATATACAATAAACAAGATTTAAATTGTCTTAAATTTCCAGCCACAATCAATTTTTGGAGATATTTCAAGAAAAAATATAATATTAGTTTGGAAATTATTTATCGAGTTGAACTTGCACCGCCTATCACTGTAAACAAATCATAATTTTTATTTATTAAATAACACCATGAAGAAGGGTGTTATACAAATCTTAGAATACCTTTGCTTTCATAATGACTGACTGAATGACAAAGAGAAAATGAGAATCCTCTGATCTTCATGCGTTCAATCAAAACCGAATGTATTCCTATTTAACCATATTGTTAGCATTGAATTTCAAAATCTCGACCTTAATTCGCGAACAATTGACACTTTATCGAACAAAGGTCAAAATGGAGTGTGATACTCATACTGAAATCGAAAATAGATCATCGTGCACGAAAAAAACACTATACCATGTGCAACCAAAAAGTGAAACAATATGTGTCCCCCTCTGTCACTTCGGGTAATTCATCGGCAATATCAAAATTGAGATTTTTAGTGTTTTGAATTCTCTCGGATTTCAGCTTTAAAATGATATATAACTTGCTACATATAATTGTCATGAAGGAAAGAAAAACGCAATTTAATAACGCGGACCAGAGCTCAGCTATTTGTCAAACAACAGAGAAAATCGCTTCTAAAGTTTCGCATCCATTCAGAAAAGCATCCTCACAGAGCGAGCGAGCGGTTGAACAAATTCTCGGTTTGACCGTTCGTTTTCACAATCGATCGTGAAAATAGCGTTATCAACAAACAATATAACGCATGCGCAGTTTACTGTTAACATACAGTAAAATTTGTACAAAGCCGCTCCAGTTTCGTACAATTGCATGCACGTTAACCCGGCGGGCTAGCTGGCATGACCCCCTCGATCACAATGAATGGTACAATAGAGCGGTAACTTCAGTCCTCGCTGGTCGGGCGATATCGACCCACCTGCTCATTCATCCTGCCCGATCGTTACCGCAACATTGAACTATACACAATAACTTCGCACCGGGGAGGCGTATTTTGCATGCACGCAGTACCATGTCATTCAATAGGGTAGGTACCGGTACCGGTAAGCCGCACAGCGCGATTCAATACAGTAGTATGCGGTAGGCTGCACACGATGCGCTTTGATAATGCGAGGAAAAGCTAGCTACAGAATTTACATAACAAGGCGCGATTCAATGCGGTATTATACAGTAGGTCGCGCACGCTATCCGGAAATGAACACAACGTACATACCAAGTACAACTCTATTCAGGTCAGTCTGACCAATCACAGCGCTTTCCGCTCCGGCTCAGCAAGCTCGCACACCGCTCACAATAACAGCGGTCGGGTGCCGCTCAATCAATGTACAAACGATCGATCATGAACAGCCAGCGATGATAAACCGAGTTTCAGGCCGAAACTGAATTGAAGGTTGCTCAGAAAAATCATTATTTTCGGTATAAAACAATCGAATTAGGACATGAAATTTTCAGAGAATGTAGATGACACATGTAACTATCAAATTCCGTAAAGTTGAAATTTTCAGCCAAAGACAATTTTTTATGATTTTGGTGCTCTATGTACTAAACCCCCATTGCGACTTTATACCCAAACTGAAAGACTGAGGCACATATTTTTGAATATTTTTTAATGAAAGGAATTAACGGATTTTGGATTAAACGATAATTGTACAAATTATTGTGAAGCCCTAACTGACATTTTTGAAAACATATACAGTTTTGGTTTATAATATTCCTTTCTTGTTCTTTTCAAGGGATTATGGTTAAAATGGATGGCAATATTTTCTACTAGTCGTGCAAACTGGATTGCGCAAATTCATCCGATTAAACAATTTCAACAATCTCCTAATATATTTAACCTTACTCTATTTCGAAGTTATCTTTAACATTATAATTTGTTATCTACAAATTGATAGGAAAAAAACAAGATGCACGGATTTCCTTCCTTCTCCGATTCGAAAAAAGGAAGTTTTTCTTATCTTTATTCTTTCTTATGTCGCTTACTGCATGTCTATTTCTAATAAACAATATGCTAGAAGCAAAAAAGGGGCGGCACGGAAAATTTCCCCACCCCCTAGCATTTGGTATTTTAGTTGTTGGCCCAGCCCCACCCCCCCCCCCCCCCCCCCCCCCCCCCCCTCCTCATGCAAATCCCTCTTCACTTGTTTTTCTTCAAATTCAACAGAAGTAGAAGAACATCGTTTGGAGCGTTCACACTTCTCTTGTATACCTCGTTGTTTAGCTATAAATGATAACAGAAGAATGAAATAGGTTTTAGATTTGTTTTCAACTATCTCTTTAATTATAAAGATATTTTATGACTTAATGAAAAGCGTTCCGAAACGCTTTTCGATTGTAGAAAATAAATCAATGGGCAAAGGAGATTTTCAGCAGGTAAACAGTGTTAATTTTCTATGACAGAAACTATCACACACACAAAAGTCACCATTCAGAACAATCTTCCAGTGTTTTATATTGATCATTCTCAAAAATATAAATTTTGAAAAATCTTTACTTAGTGGATCACTTTAAGGAGGCACCTCCTTGATCGTACCACGCAGAGATGGGTATAGAACAAAGACAGTAACTCATCCTAAATCAAATCGCCCCTGATTCGCCCACCCCAGATAACGGCACGTACATCCTCCGTCGGATGGCCCATGCACCCTACCCTAGAAGATAGCCACGATAACCCGAGCGCCATATTTCACCTCATTTCCTTGGCGTGATAACCATGCATGCGCGGCCCGGGTCGCGAATCATCCATCCCCTTTTCCCTCTCACCAGAAACGTACAAAAATACAAACTACCACAGAGAATAAAAGCTAGCGACGATGAAGGAAAAAAATAAGGCAGCAACAACCGCTCTCCATGAAACGTGTGGACATAAAAATACAGAGAGTAAAAAACTAGCGATGACGAAGAAAATACAAGATTAATGCAGCAACAAAGATTAAGCTATACAGGTACATTTTTAAAAGAAGAGTTAGACATGGTACATGAGACTGATTCAAAACTGGTTTTTAATTATGAGGGAATAGGATAACACCAAGACAATTGCGAAGGAGGTAATTACAAATGTTTTGTTTTATTGTTTTTACCGCACTGCTGCTGCTGCTGGCGCCTCTTTCTATTTTATTTCCTGTGATTGTGCTTGTTTCTACGTTCTATTTAAATGAGAAAACAAATTATTTTCCTATCGAGATAACTTCCTAATCGTTCTTAGTTTTTCTTTTTTTAAACGCTCACGCACGAACGCCCACACAAATACCTAAACGAAGTAAACAGAAATACCAAACACATATACACTTTTTTATATTTTAAACACACAATCTCACACGTACGCACACACACATGCACATACATAAATACATACACAAGCAAGCTTACAAACAAACAAACAAACAAACTAAACCGATACACACATGTACAAACACACACACATGCACACACACACACACACACACACACACACACACGCACACACACACACACACACACACACACACACACACACACACACACACACACACACACACACACACACACACACACACACGTACACACGCACACACACACACACACACACAAACACACGCACATACGCATACATACGTACAAGAAGTAAATGTGGAAAAACATCCTTTCTTGAGGAGATAAGGCCAATATTGTATCACTTCCCTGACTAAATGGCCCATAGACCAGTAGACCCTCTTGTCCAACTTTTCAGTTACACCGCCGGCTTCCTCCGGATTTCGGTTTGTCGCCCGATATTATTTTGCTCGCAGTCAAGAATGGAATTGAGGAAATGATTAATCATTTCATTCTTCAGTCGCTATCAACTGGTATTTCCCCCTCTTATTATCTTCTTTCTGTTTTGGGGGTGAAAAGTGATAAAGTACTGTATGTCAAAGTCAAAGAATCGAGGAAATGGGACGGACACTTTGGACCGGAAGGGAAACGATTACTAATTTTCATCTTCAATTCTTGTTTTTTCCTACTAGATTATTCATATCTTTATCAAAATAATGGAAAACTGAAATAGGTTGTTCCACAAGCAGTGAAAGTCACTTAGAATGAGGGAAATCATTTAGGGTATTAGTTTTGTTAATCTGTTTCCATTTCTTTCTTACATGTATTCCAGGATTTATTTTGTTTGCGTGAAAAGTATGTTGAATAGTGAATTAGGGAAAAGATCGAGCTGAGCTGTATTCAAGTATACGTTTTGTATCCAGGTGTGTATGATATCTGATACGATTATAATTACATAAGTGTCTGTTTGAATAAAAAAAGAAAAGAATAATGCTCTATACAAATAATAAGTGTATCGAACGGGAAGTAATTATTATATTTATATAATAGTAAGAATCATTCCTTAATTAATCGCTTTGAGTCATCCTCTTATCTTCTTCTCCACGTACTTCTCCGATTCATAATAACTTTGGCTGTTTGGAGTGAAAAGTATGTCAAATTATATAATACATATTTAGGAATTGAATGAACCGCAATTGAACTGTTACCTTTAATAAGTACCCTCCATAATCACGTATTATACATTCGCACACAAGACTAGTGGAGTAGCTATCATGGCTATAGGGTGGGGCACGGGAGTCACGTGACCCCAATGATTTGCCTCCCCCCCCCCCCCCCCCACAAACAATATACAGAAATACATAGAGTGCGCCCCAAATTATTCGCGCACCCCCCCCCCCCCCCCCAACCCGGCCCTCCCAATTAGTCCGACCACTCTATTACGCCACTGAGCATGACAGTGTCCTTTAAAACATTTACGTTGTGAATGCTAGTATCTTGGATTTGTACTGATCCGCTATGAACAATTCATATTCATTGCGGTTTAGTGGGGATTCCGAAACCAAATTTCATGTTTTATGTATAAATATAAAATGTATATTTTATGACATGTTCGTCTGCACAATTTGAACGCGTTCAACCTATAGTTGCTAAAATAGTAAATTGTAATCATTGTATCTTATCTTCAATAATGCTAGTACCGTATGCTACCATTCTTTGCAGTTTGGATCTCCTAAGTAATATCTCTTCTTAATCTCTACATGTGGGAAGTAATATGGATCTGATTAAAATATTGCATTTAAACCAATTCTTCTGGTCCAACTGTACTGGATCATGTATACACAGTTCCATATAGATCATGTGAAATAATTAAATTTCAAAGACAAAAACATAAGTCTTCCAACATGTCCAAAACACAAATTTATATCACGATTATGATTATATCAAATTATGTTTTTTCCAGTTTGAACCGAGATAAGCCTATCTCTGCACAAGGAAGTAAATGGGATTCCCAATTTTTACACAAATACTCAGTGAAATATAAATACTCTGATACTAATTCCGTTGCTGTCTGTCCAATATTATTGTTCAACAGCATCATTTAAGATTTTCTGAAAACGAAAATCGCTGATAATAATCAAATCGAATGTGAAATTACATTATAACTATTGTCTTGTAACGGATGACGTCACAATTATGAAATATGATTTGTCCCGTTTCCGGAATCATAAATGCAGAGGATAATACAAAAATTGAAACTGTGCTTCTGTTTGGTTTGAAACATGTCAAATCGATTTACGTAACAAGATCGTGGATAATCGATGCAGTTTTAATTGAACTTTACATTTTCTTTTTCAATCACGGAGAAGCAATTTGTTATAATAATAAGAATTATCTGATTAGCAGAAAGAAATCAAAGAAGGCAACACATTTCGTGCGAATCATCAATATGCTCAATCTGAATAATTATACATTACATTGGTTATTATGCGTTCTACAATTAGGCAACGGGACTTCTATGTAAAGAGAGTTAAATAGCTTTCTCTTGGATAATGTTATTCCTATAAACTGATGACTTGATGTAGCTAATCATGGCCCCGTTGCAGAAATAGATACAATCGATTGTAAGTTACAGTTAAGTGTAAGTCAGAAAATTTGCGCGTTTCAACCAATCATCTCTTTCTGTAACGGGGCCAAGATATGGTATACACCATATTCCCCGTAGCTAATAGGTTAATACAAATAATTATGCGATATTGATGCCCTCATTATCTCGCTCGAGATGTAACGGAATACGGATCGCGGAAAGAAGACTGTTATCTCCGAGATATTATAATCGCAGAGGTTGACTGTTCGAGCCACAAAGGTGAACGGGGGACGTTATGGCCATGGGTAACGACTAACGAACATGTTGGTTAGTAATATTACATTTTACTTTCAGCACCAAATGTAATTTTAATTTCAAGTGTAACTTCAAGGTCAAGTACAATTTTAATATCAATGTCAATACCAATGTCAATTTAAATTATATTTTAAATTTTAATTGCATTTCAATAGATTTTTTTCTTCTCGTTTCCAACAAAACATACATCTCATAATTATACAATCGTTTACAGGCTAAGAACATAAATATCGGAAACCTGGAGAGTTACTCAAAAGCAGAGCTCGAAAGACTGCTGAGCCTTCAAATAATATGTAAAACTAATAAATAATTACATACATTCGTTATGAGGAACTACACACAAAAGGGAATGTCAACCAAGACAAAAACTAGCCAAGTGTATACGAGTTATGATTGCAAGGTGAGGGCCGATCATTATACATTCTGTGCTAGAAAGGTGAGCGGGTCGCTATGAGGGAGGGGGGGGGGGGGGGGGAGGGGGAGGGGATTGGGGGGGGGGGGGTTGCGACTGTTACCATACAAAAGTTTTTTGATTACGAATGCCTCGTTTTCGTTTTCTTATCCAGAGTCGTGCATGTAGCGATGCATCGCAATTGTATAATTTATTTGCATTTGGGTCAAAGTTCACAGGTACACACATTCGTGACATCGGTAACCTGTCTATCGCCTTTCCTCTACAAACGTGACAAAGATCTTCGTCAGACGCGGAAGGATACAAGTACTTCAGACATGGCATGCAATGGCAGAGGCGCCACGCAAAACGCATAATTATATACATATTGCAATTTTCAAAATTCGATTGTTTTATTATCATGATTTTGGGGACATTTCCGTCAATTACATGCGACGACATAAAAGAAAATAGTCACAATTATTTATCTTTAAAGGGCCAATGGTAGTTCAAGTCTTTTTTTGTTTTTTTGCTTCACAAACCAATTCACAACGCCCAAGATTGTCATGTCTACCTTAGAGAAATCATTTCACAGAAGATGTGCTATGGACAGCGGCGCGCGGCGTAGCGTTGTCGGATTTTGGGGGGTTTGTTTGTTTGTTTGTTTGTTTGTTTGTTTGTTTGTTTGTTTGTTTGTTTGTTTGTTTGTTTGTTTGTTTGTTTGTTTGTTTGTTTTGTTGGGGGGGGGGGGGAACGCGAATTATGAGGGGGGCACAACTTATATAAATATATTTTTAAAATTTGTTCACAGATTTCCCCTGATATTTGTTATTATTTTGGTCCAATTATTGGGATGGGGGCACGTGCCCCAGTGCCCCCCTCCCCCCGTAGCTACGCCTGCCATGGATAAAGCAAGACAATGAAGAACATCTTCATCAACCTCTAACATGTCTTAACTAGAAGACCAATTGAGAATATACAATACGCATTCTAAGATAAATCACTTTTTTCATGGTGCACGACGGGTTTAAAATCAAACCGTACTTACCTACATAATTTTAGAATGTATTCCAAGATTAAATAATTCCTTCATGAAAAAATATTCTTGAAAACTTATGCCATGGGTATCAGGAAAATATAATAAGCATATATCTCCTTATATCATTTGATAATGAATTCCAAGATCGTAGAATTCCTCAAGGAACTATGTATCCTTTTTAGTTATTTGTTTGCGAAAGATCTGAAATTAATTACGGATCATTATGTATACAACACACCAATTCCAAAGAACCGTCGAAAGTCCTTGCGCATGTTGTTGAAAGGTTGGAGAAGGGCTTCTTTAATGCTAACTAGCCTATCCATTCCTCGTCGTCACTATATCAAGTATCTATTTTGTGTGAACATAGTACATTCATCACCATACCTTGATGACTAGTCGGAAACAGATTCCTGGTGGCTTTTGGATACGTGATGGATACGTGGCGGGTTATATTCCTTTTTCCTATGCTATATTCGATCCATCTCTTTAGTGATTATCTCTTTTCTTAATAGTGAATTGTGAGGTAAACTCCTCCAAAAAAAAAAAAGAAGCTGTTTCATGGACATGATCACAAATGTATCATAGACCAAAGATGAATCTTACATCATCATTACTTGATGACTAGTCGGAAACATCCAATATGATTTCTGGTTGCGTCTGGATGGATACCAGATCGAGTCGGTGCGGTTTTTCATTCCTCGTAGGACAAAACTAGAATAAGTCCATATCAACATCATCATCATAACTTGATGACTGGTCGGAAACATCCCATATATGGTTCATGGTTGCTTCTGGATGGATACCTGATGGAGATGTGGCGGTTTTTCATTCCTTATAATCCTACATTATTCGTAGGACCAAACTAGAAGAAGTCCATATCAACATCATCATCATAACTTGATGACTGGTCAGAAACATCCAATATGATTTCTGGTTGCTTCTGGATACCTGATGGAAAAGTGGCGGGGTTTTATTCCTTATTCCTACATTAATTGATCCTCCTCATTAGTAATTATCTCTTTTCTAAGTAAATTATGAGGTACAACTCCTACAAAAAAAAAGTTTCATTTGCATGATCGAACGTGTATCATAGACCAAACTAGAAGATGTCCACATCAACATCATCATCAAAACTTGATGACTGGTCGGAAACATCCAATATTATTCCTGGTTTCTTCTGAAAGGATACCTGATGGAGAAGTGGTGGGGTTATTCCTTATTCCTCCATTATTCGATCCTCTTTACTGGTGAATTTCTCCTTTGTGAGTACATTCTGAAGTATAACATTCCAAAACAAAGAAGCCGTTTCAAACTTTCATGTGCATGTTCGAATATGGATCACAGACCAAACAAGAAGATGTCCACATCAACATAACTTGATGACTGGTCGGAAACATCCCATATGGTTCCTGGTTGCTTCTGGATGGATTGTGAGGTAAAACTCCTGAAAAAAGAGCTGTTTCCTGCACATGATCGGACAATATCATAGACAAAAGAAGAAGTAAACATCAACATCATCATCATAAGTTGATGTCTGGTCGGAAACATCCAATGTGATTTCTTGTTTCTTCTGGATCGTACCTGATGGAGAAGTGGCGAGGTTTTATTCCTTATTCCTCTACTATTCGCCTAGGTCCTCTCACTGGTGTTTACCTTTTTTATTATTAAATTGTGGGGTAAAACTCCTCAAAAAGAGCTGTTTCAACAATCATGTTGAAGCACACTTCCGAAAATTTATCATAATCCAGAGAAGAAGACAGTGCCCACCAACCTCTAAAAATCGAAAACATCCCAAATGATTCCTCGCTGCTTCTAGATACCAGGTCGAGACGTGATAAGGTTTTTTTTTAATTCTGTATTCCTATAATTCGTTCCTCCTCCCTGGTGAAACTATCTCTTTTTTTCTGAGTAAGTTGTGAGGTACAACCATTGAGTATACACGTGAATTCGTAGGTTTTGTCTTGTCTTGAAATCAGCTTCGGCGAAGATCCTTTCAGAGTCACACACGAATTATGGTCAATGAAGACAAGACCACATGGAACTCCTACAAAAAGATGTTTCATTGGCATGATCGAAAAGAAAATGAATGATATACCCAAAGAAGAAGAACACACCACCAACATCCAACAGGATTCCTCGGTGATTGTGGATACCAGATCGAGGCGTGACAGGGTTTTTATTCTGTATTCCTAAACCATTCGCTCTTCCTCACAGACTGGTGATTATCTCCTTTGTTAGTAAATTGTGAGCTCAACTCTCTCGCCTTTTTATCAATTGTTTGTTATGACTATTTTCATTTTAAAGATCTCCCTCCCCTCCCCCAATCAATGCATCCTCAAGATCTTGAGATGTAAATAAAGCCCAAATCCTCCCGGGCCCTCATCTTATTCAAACCCTTTATACCCAAATGTTTAAACACCGGCATTCCGTTTATAAATATATACTTTTGCGATTGTCCCAGACCATGTTACCTCCATATCTTTTTGAGATGTAAACGAGGGAGATAGTTTGGGCTATGGGTTTATATATACACCGACTTGGATATAACACTAACAGTTTATGTAAACTTCAGGTACGTAAGCTCGTATTGTAAACTGTTTAACTTAAGTCGTGCCTTTTTCGATGTTCGGTTTATTGACAATTTTAACACTATTTATTTACCGGGATTTAGTGTGTTTAGGCTTTGCCTGACGTATGATTTGTTATGTTATGCAAAGATCTGCCACATCGGGGCGTAAACGGGCAATTTGTTTGCGAGGGGGCATCGTCCCTAGCTAATAGTAATACTTTCATCATTTTGCCCAACACAACCCTCTCGCTGTACAAATAATAATATGACGACTTTGGCGAGGCAAATTGCCGAATATGAGCTAAAATCTTCCCTGAATATCAGAATATTTAAAACTCTCCGGAAGGGACATTAGGATGGGGGGGGGGGGGGGGGGGGGTGCAGCCCCTACACCCCGTCCGCCACTTTGATACGCCTAAAGGCGTTTTGGATCTGTCCCTGATTGGTGGAATAACTTTACACCCCTAATTGTCATTTTGTATATGCATCCCATCATAATTGGACCCTAATTATGACGGTGCTGACTGCGATGGACATGATACACAGTATATTGTGTCACTGGGTTTTTCAAAATGTTCTGTTTTCATATACGCTCGGTATTGCATTGAGTAAAGTCATTCATTACAATAATATATAATTTATTCACAAATATTATGACCATTTCATTTGACAAACTTGTATAAGATTATCGTATAATTATAACATCTAAATTGTTCTTATATGTAGACATTTATATTTCATTTCTACAATATACTATATTATGATTTCTCGATTCAATGTAAAGACAGTTCACGTTCGCAAAAATGTAATTAATTTGATGTATATAATTGTAATCACTCTTATAGCATACGCAAAGAAGAGACAATTAACCAAAGTGAATAATATGAATGGTACTCAAATCAGTGCTCATTATGACTTGGTTCACTTGAGCTTGAAACTTCAATAATTAGTATGTACTTGATTGGTCCATGCATCGCCAAAACCAGATACTTGTATTTTATTTTCACTTTCCACGCACCTTTCTAGCAAAAATTTGCTTTAATTAATTAATAATTAAAGACATCGAAAGGTAATATTTTACAAGGAATAAGTGCTATTAAGTTTTAACGATCCTCGATGCAAGTTTATTAGTGACAGGTATTGTTACTGATTGGGGAGATTTATTGCGTGAAACAACTTGAATCAAAGTTTCACTTGCATGATCATCGCTATTATCGGTTTACAATATTTTTGTTTAATATTGAATCTAAATTCTAAATGTCCAAGTTTCACTTTGCACAATAATCGCTATTTTTGGTTCAATCAAAATATATATTGTGTAAAATGATGATAATGATGACATTTTGGGAGGGGTTGTTGTTGATTACCTGTATTATGTATGAGCTATCTTTCCTACAACATTACTGGGTAAGAAACATCACTATAATCTAGAAACAACAAACAACTTGTCTATACCTTGCTAACCAAAACAGGGGAAAACTGCAAGAAAATGTGATGATATTTTCCCCAAAATCTCTCAAAACTCTTATATAGAGGGATCTATAGTTAATTGTAATCCACAAAATATACTTCGAACTCTTATCAATTCTCAGTCACATACCTCGTTGTATTCGTATTACCATGATCACCAATGCAAGCATGGAACAGGTTTTTACTTTCCGAATTTCTCTTTCGTTGCAAACAATATATTTATGATAGATGTGTTCGGATTGATATTCTCCACTGGACATTTTAAAACTATACACAAAGTCAGTGCATTGAGTTAGCAAATATATCACTTTGCTCTTAGGCTCATTACTTGGTCATTATGCATTCATTTCAGGGGTGGATCTAGCTCTAGGGGGGGGGGGGGGGGTTTGACCCAATGACGATGCGGAGCGAAGTCCGAGACGCGTAGCGGCGAGTGGGGGGAGAGTCCGATTTTGTTTTGCTATTTTGAACCCCCGTAAGTGATTTTTTTTCACTTTTTTCACTGATACATTTTCACTTGGCAGCCCAAGGGGGGGGGGGGGGGGGGGGGGGGGGTTAAACCCCCTAACCCCCCCCCCCCCCCCCCCCCCCCCTGGATCCGCCACTGCATTTACCATGGCAGTTTCACCCATAGTCAGATCATTCAAATACACATGTTATCAACACTTTTTGGCAGTTTTTGCACATGTCAACAAAGTTTACTACTAGATCCCTTTAACATGTTTAACGAAGGGGAGGTGCCCCTCAACCCTTAGCCCCATGCCAACACGTTCTCCGAGTTTCCATTCAACTCTCCGATGAATAGTTTCTACTTTCACTCTCTGATTTCCATCAGCCAACATTATTATATTTTTTTCCTTCGAATTTTAAAAGGCCCATTTTCACACATTATTGAACGTTAAAACATTGTATTTGTTGTCCATGAACCCTTAATTTATTAGGATCTTCCGTAAATCGCTCCATGTTTATTATATAAATCTTTGCTTTCATAGACTTGTCAGTGAAGATATTAGGAGGAATAATCTCTGAAAGTTAGAGCATAATCGGGCCATAAACAAGAAAACTATGGCTCTTTGAAGATGCCCATTCATTCCTATGGGGAACTCAAATTGACAACGCACTCTGCTAAGTTTGTGGACTACTCCCCATATGTAATTAGTACACACATTTTCCCATTTTTACAGTTTTCTTCATAGTCACACTTTTCCATTCCCCAAACTCACGATATGTTGTGTATAAATGTATTCTACAAAACATATGTTGAACTCAAACGAAGGATAAACATATATTTTGAGAAAATTGAACAAAATTTAAATTTCGTGTACAAAACGTATGGGGAGTAGTCCACAAGTTTGCCAGAGTGCGTTGCCAATTTGAGTCACTCATATAAATAAATGGATATTTTCAAAGAGCCATAGTTTTCTTATTTTTTTTGACCGATTGTGCTCAAATTTCCAGGGACTATTCATCCTATTTAGTGTCTTATAATGCATACACCAATTTGTCCGGATTTCATTGTCCTTTAAATATATATAACGTCGATTTTCTTCTTGTTTTCATAAAAATAGAAATAACAATAGAAAAGAGGTCCGAGATAATACCTACTTTCAGTTCCCTTATAACCTGAAGATTTATTATGAAGGGGTAGAGAGTATCATGATGAATTAAAAGAGACGAATCGAAACAATTTATGAGGTTTACGTGTTCACCTTACTAGATAGTAATAAAAATATGAATTAAGAAAATAGACGCTCTCCGAGTTGCTGAAGCTTTAAGTAATATATACCGTAACCGTCACAATTTGAATATGATATATTTTTTTTGTTATTAATATTTAAATATGTTTCTGACAATCTCTAAGAAATATGAACGGATGTCCACCAACAATATTTTCCTTAAAATGCAATTCTGTTTGTTGTTAATGTTGTTTTGTTAAAGAGGTATAGTACAGTTTTGGTAAGGCTGAGTTTCAGTAATCAAAACCTGCACAATAACATTAAAAACTAATAGTTATAACTCCACCATGCTCGAAAGGTATAGAAAATTACAATCGACTAAGTAAAAAGCCTGTTATCATTCACAAAGAGCCATTACAACACAAGAGGGCGCTCTCTAAAAAAGCATTGGTATCAACCATTTTTCATACAAAATTATGCATGTGATGTTTTGTTGAAATAATGATTAAATAGAGAGATCATCAACAACTACTATTTAACAAATCTCTTTTGAAAATTTTGGAAAAAGTGTAAGCATTTTTTAATTAAAAAAACAAATCATCGAATAAATCTGGGCCCCAGATTTATTCCAATCGAATATATTTATTGATATTTCAGGCGTTTCTGAACCGATTTGAATCAAATCAAGTTTGTTCTGCCATATGCTCTTTTAAATGTTACACTCAGTTTTTCATTATCTCACAACAAAAAATTTCGTGCAGCGCCCTCTATACCAAAACTGAACTACCTCTTTCATAAAATTATAATTTTTTTAAAATCAATGTTTTATTCTGTCTCTGATAATATCTAAAAGACACATGGCCAAACTAAGATATAAACCAGGCAATATGTTACTTTTACAACACAATACTTTTAAACGTTAATTTAATTTGGCGCAAAATATCGTTGAAACATTAACGATATAGTATGAGACTGCCTCGAGTTCTCTACTTTCAATTCTATCAAAATTATCAGACGTCTCTCCCGTTGATGTCACGGCGTAGTATAATAAATTGCGTACAAATAACATACATTTATTGTCTTTTACATACTAAATTAACACATGAAATTAAATGATACTAATGGGCATTCTTCTACGTTTTTGCGCACAAAATAATTCTTCGACATTTTCATAAACATTTCATTAATCATGTTAATAGTGAATATCATATTCATTATTACGCCTCTGAAACCCATCACACGGGCGAATTATAGTATGATAAATGTGTACAAGAGTCAAACGTTACCTACCGTACAGATAATTCATCCATAATAACGTTTATAACTAATGGAAACTTACTTAAAGAGCTTCTGCGAGTTTAGATCACCAATAATAAATATTAATCGACACGTATCAATGACGTACCAAGTAAAACTATCGTATCGCACTTTGAATATATTATAGTATATAATTATGAGTGTATTATCAGACAGGTATTTTGCAATTAGGAGGGGATATAGACACCGGGGGGGCGGGGGGGGGGGGGGGGGGGGGGTACGTGTAATCCGACATGTCCAACTCATCGAAACATAATTATATCATCATGATCATGTAGGTCACTTTTGAATTATATTTTTATTACAAATCAAAACAAAATGACTTTGATACATATCAGAACAAAATGATTTTGATACAAATCAAAACAAATTTGTGCATGTCCATTTTTAA
The DNA here is from genome assembly GCA_037951105.1 of Echinarachnius parma. Taxonomy (NCBI): domain Eukaryota; kingdom Metazoa; phylum Echinodermata; class Echinoidea; order Clypeasteroida; family Echinarachniidae; genus Echinarachnius; species Echinarachnius parma. The sequence goes on from JBAMJV010005155.1 coordinate 64,434, forward strand.
TAAAATGGAATTGATTAATGGAATAATTCCTGGATCATCACGGTAATGACAGATAACCATTCTTTACCTAAGAAATAGTCGTTATTGCAAAATAATACATGCGAGTTATTCTTATTCATTGAAATCTCGATTTATTTCAATTTCCATTTCTTTATTTTGTTGAATTTCGTACACAATAATATTGCAACTTTTCGAGACTTTTTTTTTTCTAGTCCGTTCAAGTCTTGTCCACTTTCCAGCAACAAAACCCTGAGTGCGCCTTTAACAACTTTCGCTCATGGTGCATGCTATATAACGACATCCGAACATCTCGCAAGGTGGTCGACTAAATGACAATCATAAAAACTAGAATTATGCCTCATAATCCTTTCCTCCTGGTCATATTTTGTGATTAAAAAAGGAGGTCAAAGGTGAAGTTTTGCTCAGTCCATTGATAATCTTTCCTTCAGAAATGTCAAGAAGGGTTGAAATTATTTTAGCAGAATGACTTCCTGAACATATCTTCCTCGAGAAGTAATACTGTAATCACAATACATTATTGAGACGGGTTTTTTTTCTCTGAAATTGACAAATCATAATTTTCGTCAAATAGACAAACCATGTAATTCAATCATAAAACTTGAGTTTATGTGTCAATAAAATATCAGCTGATTAAGAGATGAACTTGTGACAAACTTTCGATTAGTTTTAGGCTTTTAGCATAGTAATCGTTGCAACCTTTAGACAAGTCAAGGCATGTACGAAGGATAACGATATTGCGATATACTTTTCGGAACACATCTTTCTTATTAAAGGATTAATCACAATAAATGACATATTCAAACTTAATGTTTTACTAATAATACAAAACTTACTGTCATATTTAATGATTTAATTAAAACATAGATCAAATTAATTATAAAGTGCAGTCTTAGCTGGACTGCTGACAAACTTTTGACCAGACTGAATTTACACATACAAAAGGTTTCTCGTCATTTTTTGGTATTGTACTCTTTTTCAGACAAAAATCAAACCGGGTCGATGTCATTTTTGCTATACCTAATATTCAGCACATATCTCGGTTGTGAAAATACATCATTATATCATTAAAAAAAACACTAAAATCATGTATCATAATATTTTCCTTATCGCCAGAATTTATGATTTGACAACGAGGGTTACAGTTCAACATTATTCAAACTTCCAATTGACTGAATTTACGCTTTCTCACGTTACGTATAGGACTCCATAAAAATAAGTTTCCGCATTAAAGGGGTAGTTCAGTTTTGGTATAGAGGGCGCTGCACGAAATAATCTTTCAGTGAGATAATGAAAAACTGAGTGTACAATTTTAAAGAGCATACAATTGTTAATGCCAGAATAAAGTTTATTAGATCAAAATCGGTTTAGAAACGTCTGAAATATCAATAAATATATCAGATCGGAATAAATAAATCTGGGGCCTAGATTTATTCGATGATTTTTTAAATTTTTTTAAATGCTTACACTTTTTCACAAAATGTTAAAAGAGGTTTTTAAATAGTTGTACACCAGGTACATTGGGGCACATGTTATATGTATATATTTATATCTTTATTTTGTTATGTACAGATCTTCCTGTTTTTTTTTTGAAACATTATTGCCATAACTGTGGGTTAATTAATGCACTAATGGAAATCATTATTGTAATCATATATTGAGGCTTTGTTATTATTTTTTCCTCACGTCTCATACCTTGAAATCGTGTCAATGTATTGCATCATACATTGATGTATCATTGATGTATCATCATCAACATCACAATCGTGATCATCATCATCATCATCATCATCATCATCATCATCATCATCATCCTCATCATCCTCATCATCCTCATCATCCTCATCATCCTCATCATCCTCATCATCCTCATCATCCTCATCATCATCATCATCATCGCCATTTTAATTATGTTACTACTTCTTCTTGAACTTCTCATCCCAATATCAATCATTATCTTCGTCGTTCTCGTCCTCATAATTCTTATAAATTATAACTTAATATTTGAAATCATGACAATTACAATCGTATTAAACACAAACAACCTTTACTGCCAGGAACATAAACACATGACAATAATTAATATGCAAGGTAAAGAATTGGACAATACAGGTTAAAACATAAAAGTAGCCTTCAACTCACCCTGTGTCATGTCGATGCCATCGGCTCCGGGGTTGTGTTGCGTCGACGTTATGTAATGTGTATTGTCGACGTGGGTCTGCAACACGGCAGCGTGTTGTGGGGATCCGTCATCGCCGAGCTCGGGAGGCTGCTGCTTGATGTATCGGGCGTTGGCGATCGAGTTGCCCCAACCGCCGGCGTAGCTGACCGCGCACTGCGCCGCATCCATCGCACCCACTCCACCGCCGATAGCGGCCGAGTTCATGTAGAGACCGGTGGGCGTCGGAGGGGTCCCGGCGCTGCTGGATGTGATGTACTCGCCACCTCCCGCTGCTGCAGCCATCGAGCAGCTCGTCATGAACTGGTTGGGCGAGCACGCGTTCGGGATCGGGGCGCTGTTTGCGAGGTGCGGCGACATCGGGCCACCTCCAAGCATGCTCATGTTCATGCCGTTGCCGTCGTGCATACCGTTCATGTGGTGACCCATGTGGTGGTTCATACCACCCTGCATGGACGCCAGACCCCCTGGCCCCATCCCGCCGGCGTTCTGTCCAAACATGTCCATCCCTCCCACACCAAGCATGTGGTGCGGCATAGCGTTCATCATGGCGTAAGGAGGTCGCAGGGCGTGGCACTTCCTGCGGAACCCTCTCGGGCGACGTCGGAACGACCCTTCTTCGAACATGAATTCGCTCGCTGGGTCGATGGTCCAGTAGTGACCCTTGCCCGGCCGCCCTAACCCTTTGGGCAGCTTGATGAAGCACTCGTTGAGCGACAGGTTGTGGCGGACGGAGTTCTTCCAACCCTGGTAAGGACCGCGGAAGAACGGGAACCTCTGCATGAGGAACTGGTAGATCTCGCTCAAGGTCAGCCGCTTGGCGGGCGAGCTCTGGATCGCCATCACGATCAGCGCGATGTAGGAGTAGGGCGGCTTCTCGTGGCGGCGAATACCGGCGCCGTTACCCTTCTTATTCAGCAACGTCTTATCCGCGCCGCCACCACCACCGCCATCGGACTGACTTGTCGGGGAGTCGGCCGGGATGTCGGTGGTGCTACTCGAGCAGTGGTCGATGCTCACCGAATCAGCAGCTGCTGCGGTCACGCTGGCAACTTGTGAGCCAGAGCTTGCTACCACATTCTGCTGTCGCTGCTGCTGCGGTTGTTGTTGCTGTGTTACCGACACATTCGCAGACTGCTGTTGTTGCTGCTGCTGCTGCTGCGTTGCTTGATGTTGCTGTTGATGGTGGACATGACGCGATGCATGCTGACTCTGCTGAACATGTTGCTGATTATGCTGCTGCAATTGTTGCGGGTGGTGGCTGCCATGTTGAGTGGTGTTGTTGTGGTGATGGTGATGGAGATGGTTGTGTTGGTGGTGATGTGGCGGCGATTGTTGCTGCGACGCTGGCAGGTGCTGGCCCGACATGGCAGCGGAGTTGTGAAGAGAGGCGGACATTGTCTCGAGTAGTGTCATTTGGCTGGTGTCGAGAATTCGGGGCGCGAAACAAAATTAATGATACAATTTCTCACCTGCTACAAATTGAAACCATTGAGGATCGAGTTTTTAGTAAATCTTCTTTTCCGGTATAAATCAAGTTGAAATACAAGTTATGTCTTTAAAAGATATGTTTGGCCAACAAAAATGAATAAACTGAGTAGTAAATCGCGTGATAATGTTGAAATCGAATGGAAGGTAAGAAAACACGATACCCTCCAACTTTCGATACGAAAAACTCCCTAAAAACTGCTGGAATCGTAGCGAGTGGGGGAAACAAGGCGCGACACTAGGCCGATAGGCCCGGCAGACTTAGCTAGTGAGGGTTCGGATAATTTGCCCCTCAACTTTCGCAGCGCTAGTCCAGTCCAGGAGTGTGTTGCTCGGAGCTCGGCGCAGACGTGATGCGGTAATCGTCCAATAAATCCGGATAACAAACAAATCAGCGCTCGCGGGGGTTACGGCTCGGTGGCCAATGGTGGTGAGGGTTCATCAGTCTTCAGACCCTGCGCGCTTCAGTTCAGACGTGATGTGCCCTTGATGTATGTTATGTGTAGGCCTACACTCTGGCTCCCAGTTCTCAACTTTGAATGTTTGAAGCTCATCAGCTTGGTATAACACGCGAAAGTAATACGATGGATTGTTATACAAAATATTTTGTATAATTACAATCAGACTTTTTTTCCGATCGGCGCGCTAAGGATGGGTCCCTTGTAGTTGCGCTGTCATTTATATATAGATATAACTATTCTGTAATTTAGCTCCTTGATACAAACGATGAATGCCTCTTCACACGCGAAAATACATTAACGTATTATATTTCAAAAGTTATAGTTGTTGTATTTAGTTGTAATTCAGTTGACACAATTGAATGAACCAACCTCTCATTCACTTCATATTAAAACGGAGGTCCCGGTCAAACGTCAACCAATGTTTTTTGTGCAAGCCATAGAAGATTTATAAATTATTCAAGTAACATGAGGGTGCAGAAAACATGTCAGTAGGAAATGTTCTCTTTAATAAAAAACTTCTTCTTCTGTTTTCGCGTACCTGGATAACTTTCTAAACAATGTTAGATAAGGCGCGAATAAAAAGCTCACCGGCATCCCTCACTCAGTCCAGATGATGAAACACAAATGGGTATGTCCCTCGGTCTTTACCATCGATGTGGCGCCACTCACTGTTGGGTTATAGAACTAGATGGGCGAAAGGACATCACGATTTTTGAAGAAAAAACATTGACATGTTCTTTCTCAAATTTAAAGAATAATTGATCAAATGAGACAAAGACGGTGATACAATTTATTATTAGAGGCAAGAAGATATAAAGAGAGATGATGGGTGGCTGCTGTCTGTACTAGAGCATCCCTGCACACGTACACGCCAACAACGTGAATGAAGAGATCTCGAACGTCGACGATTCGCCCCCCACGTTGAGCCGAGTCTGCGACTGCCCATCGATATGATATATCACTGGATGTGTCATCGACCTGTAGCTAGGAGTTTTTGAGAGCGGTTGCCATCTTCGTACTCTTATACTACACACTGTCATAGCATAAATTGAAAATAACGTGGACATTGTCAGGAATGTTACCACTGGATTTTTACTCATGATGCCAATAGAGTATTTCAGGGAAACCAGAGTACATCTTTGTTCAATTTTAATGGTATGGAACATTCACATAAAAGGCTCAATAACTGATTTATCATCTACTAAATGGTGTGAACATTTTAAGTTCTATAGAAGTCTCGAGCGCCTTAAAAATGTTGTGAATCAACTTCATATAATATTATCATCATCATCACCATCATCTTCATCTCCCTTTTCTTCATCATCGTCATGGTATATCATCATCATCATCGTCATCATCAACATTACCATCATCATCATTATCATTATCAGCATCATCATCATAATTATCATCATCATCATCATCATCACCATAATCATCGTCATCATCATAATCATCATCATCATCATCATCATCGTCATCATCGTCATCATAGTCAGCATCGTCTTCTTCGTCATCATCATCATCATCACAACAGATCATAAGATGACTACATCACGGTAGCTCCAACTGGTACCAAAGCAGTGTAGAAGGTTAACGTCATCCATTGATATATATCAATGGGGCATGCGAGTTTTTCCTCCGTTTTCTTCGCACGAACGATAAAAACAATACAGTCATCTACGCGACCGAAGTGCGCATGCGCATCAATGCCTCTCTCTCTAGATCCTCGCTCTTTCTATACAAATAAGCGTCACTTGATAATCTGAAGCGTTATCATCTTCGCTTTTCTTTCCGCGATATGCCCGAGATTAATTATCTATTAACGGTCTCAGAGTTATCAAAACATATGCGATGATCGTTGTTCTTTGCGACACCTTTGTTCTCTTTGAGGGATGTGTTATCATCATAGAGTAACTATAATATAAAGTAGCCGCTTTTTTTTATCACACTATATGCAAGTATTACATGTAGCGAATAGATGCAGAGAGTTTGCTGCTCCCTACTGTACAATGATTATGCACATAAAGAACGCCAATTTGTGCCCATGGTTTATTTGATATTCTGCAAGTTCACATGATATCATTATAAGTCAAACATCATGTCATAGAGTAAGTGAAGAAGAGAATAATGCCTATATCAATCAACTGGAGAATAATTCATATAAGTTTATGGGATTAACACAATTGATTTGCGGGCAGAAATAAAGTTAAAAAAAACAGGAAATAAATATTACACGTATACCGAACGCTTGCATTTGTATGTTGTTGTTGTTGTTGTTGTTGTTGTTGTTGTTGTTGTTGTTGTTGTTTTGTTTTGCTTTTAAATTATTCATATCCTTTAATAAGTTTATTATTTCTTTGATTTGTAATGAATGAGTACAGAGTATTGATTACGTGTTATTATTTTTTATACAAGAACATTCTATATTTAGTATCTTATCTCTTTTAAAACTATTACCATCATGAACATCATGATCATCAAACTCATCATCATTATCATCATCATCATCATCATCATCACCACCATCATCATCATCATCATCATCATCATCACCATCATCACCATCATCACCATCATCACCATCATCATCATCATCATCATCATCATCATCATCATCAACATCATCATCATCGTCATCATCATCATCATCATCATCATCATCATCATCATCATCATCATCAAGATCAACATCTTCATCACGATTAACATCGTCGTCATCGTCATCATCACGATCATACACCATCAACACTATTAAAGGGATAGTTGAGTTTTGGTATAGAGGGCGCTACACAATTTTTTTTGTGTGAGATAATAAAAAACTGAGTGTCAAATTCGAAAGAGCATACAATTTTAATGACAGAATAAACTTTATTTGATCGAAATCGGTTCAGAAATGGCTAAAATATCCCAAAACATAACCATTTGTAATAAATGTGGGGCCCCACATATATTAGATAATTTAAAAAATGCTTCCTTTTTTTTAAATTTACAAAAGAGGTTTTTTAATAGTTGCTGATTATCTCTCTATCTAATCACTATTTCAACAAAACACCACATGCACAATATTGTATTTAAAATGGTCGAAACCGATAAGTGTTTAGAGAGCGCCCTCTTGAGTTTAACGGCTCTTAAAAAAAAATGAAAACGGGCTTTTTACTTCATTTGTAGTCTTGTATTCCTTTCGAGCATGTTAGAGTTATAACTATTAGTTTGTAATGTAATGGTGCAGGTTTTGGTTACTTAAAGGGATCTAGTAACTTGGTGACATGTGCAAAAAGTGATGAATGGTTGATGCAATGTATATTGTTGTTATCTAATATGTCCACAGGGTATTGTGTGAACATTTCAAGTCAAATGGACATTGTATGGCCAAGTAATGAGCGAAAATGCAAAGTGATATTCAGTAACTCACTGCACTCACTTTATACACGGAAGAAAAACTCGCCCGGAGTTGTTCTTATCTGAATACTTCAATCATACATATCTTTGTAACGAAAGGGAAATTTGAAAAAACAAAACCTGTCCCATGATTTTATTGTTAATACGAATAAAACAAGGTATAAGGGAACCGCTAGAATACAAATTTTATTTTGAGGATTTGGACAATGTTACTAAATCCCTTTAAATTCGGTTTGACCAAAACTGTACTCTCTTTACAAGAACTCAACTATCCCTTTAACATTATAATCATCATCATCTAAATTCATTAGTTATCATAATTCACTAACATTATATGTAAAGATTGTAATAATAACCATTTTCATTATTCACATTTATATTGTGAGAAATCACATTTATGACAATCATTAGTATAGCTCTATATCCTATGTTTACGCTTTCCTCCATATTGCATCATGCCCACCGTGACCTCCCATAGTCCCCATAATATACGTGGGCGTATAGGGAACATATTTACTCGAGGGTTGAGGTCGTTTGTCCGAAAATAATCTTCCCCATCATTTCCACATGTCAAGCAAAAAAAAAAAAATTATCACAATCAACTGACCGACAATAATATAATTATATGACCTTTCCCCAATATGACATGAGTTTACCCGAATATGACAATCATGCTTTTGCCCGAATATGAAATGAGTTGGCCCGAATACAATATGATTTTGCCCGAATACGATATGAATTTACAAGAAAACGATATGATTTTGTTCGAATAAGACATGCTTTTGCCCCAAAATGAGTTGAATTTGCCAGAACACGATATGAGTAATTTGGCCAAATATGACACGCTTTTGCCCGATTACGATATGAGTTTGCCCAAATATGACATGCTTATTTGCCAGGATATGATATGAAATTGCCCGAATATGATAGGAATTTGCCCGAATGAGTTTGCCCGAATCTGACATGATTATGTCCTAATGGTGGGTGATTTTAGCCCGAATATGGCCGTTTTCAAAACTCCGGGGGGGGGGGGGGGGGGGGGGGCTATGCTAATATACCATCATCCTCATCACCCTCTGTCCTCTCCTCCCATTACCTCTCATCCTCCTCATGTCATAATCACCAATGAAAAGTGAAGCAACATCATCATCATCATCATCACCATCATCATCATCATCACCATCATCATCATCATCATCATCATCATCATCATCATCATCATCAATCATCACAATCTTCACTATCATCATGACATAACCATCAGCACTATATCATCATTATCATCACTATCATCATCCTCATCATCATTATCATCAGTAAATATCATAATTACTAAAAGTATATGTAAAGGTTTTAATAACTATTTTCATTATTCAGATTAAGCATTGTGCGAAATCACATTCATGACAATCATTATAGTATAGGCCCTTTCTCCATCTTGCAACATTCCCACCGCGACCTCCCAGAGTCCCCCTGTATCACCGTCATCAGCCTCTCTCCTCTCCTCCTGTTACCTCGCATCTTCCTCATGTCATCATCACCAATGAAACGTGAAGCACCATCACCACCGTCATCATCATTATCATCATCATCATCATCACAATTATCAGTAAATACCATAATCACTAAAAAATTATACGTAAAGATTGTAATAACTATTTTCATTGCAAGGTGCGAAATCACATTCATCACAACTCTTAGTACAGCCCTTTTTATTATTAACTATCCTCCATCTTGCATCATTCTCACTGCGACCTCCCAGCGTCCCTCTACCATCATCACAATCATCACCGTCATCATCACCCTCTCTCTTCTCCTCCTGTTACCTCGCATCCTCCCCATGTCATCATCACCAATAAAACGTGGAGCACCATCATCATCGTCATCATCATTATCATCATTATCATCATCATCATTATTAACATTATTGCGATCATCATCATCATTATCATTATCATCATCATCATCATCATCATCATCATCATCAACAGCATCATCATCATTATCATCATCATCATAACTATCAGTAAATACCATAAACACTAAAATTATACGTAAAGATTGTACTAACTATTTTCATTGCATTGTGCGAAATTACATTAATCACAATCATTAGTATAGGCTTATAGCCCTTAAAAAAAATTATATTAACTATCCTCCATCTTGCATCATTCTCACTACGACCTCCCAGCGTCCCTCTACCCTCATCACAATCATCACCGTCATCATCACCCTCTCTCCTCTCCTCCCATTTCCTCGCATCCTCCCCATGTCATCATTACCAATGTAAAGTGAAGCACCATCATCATCATCATCATCTTTATCATCATCATTATCAACATCATCATCGTCATCATCATCGTCATCATCATCATCATCATCATCATCATCACCATCATCATCATCATCACCATCATCATCATCATCACAATCATCATCATCATCATCATTATCTTTATCCTCATCATCCTCATCATCCTCATCATCCTCATCATCATCATAATCATCAGTAAATATCATAAACACTAAAATTATACGTAAAGATTGTACTAACTATGTTCATAGCAAGGTGCGAAATCACATCCATCACACTAATTAGTATAGCCCTTTTTATTGTATTAACTATCCTCCATCTTGCATCATTCTCACTACGACCTCCCAGCGTCCCTCTACCATCATCACCGTCATCATCACCGTCATCATCACCCTCTCTCCTCTCCTCCCATTACCTCGCATCCTCCCCATGTCATCATCACCAATGAAAAGTGAGGCAGCCTAATGCAACCACCTGTCATCGTGGCCCACCCCCAGCCCTTCGTGCGACGACGCTTTCATCTGAGCAGGAGGAAAGGGTCAATCTTTATTCTATTTGTTTGCTTTATTATATTTTTTCAGCCTTCTGTGCAGGCTGTATGATTGTTTTTACCGCTTCTTGTAAACTTTTCTTCTTCTTCTTCTTCTTCTTCTGATTAATATGCCTTCTTTATTCCTGACGATTCTTGCAGATACAAATAATATTTATACCTCACATTTACATATTGATTCCGTCGCCACTGAAACCATATATAAACACGTCGTGTGTAAATTGGGTGAATGATTATGTGTAACTACTAACCTATTTACTTTGAGAACCGTGAAAGTTTTCATTTTATTATAATGGTCATTAACCTGGTGGCCACCTGTCTATAGCAGCCAACCTCCCTACAATTAACAATGTCCACTTAAAGGGGTAGTTTAGTTTTGGTAAGGCTGAACTTTAGTAGCCAAAACCTGCACAGTAACATTATAAACTGATAGTTATAACTCCACCATGCTCGAAAGGTATACAAAATTACAAACGACCAAGTAAAACGCCTGTTATCATTCAAAAAGAGCCATTAAAACACAAGAGGGCGCTTTTTTAAAAGGCATTGGTTTCAACCATTTTCAACCAATATTATGCATGTGATGTTTTGTTGATATAATGATTAAATAGAGAGATCATCAACAACCATTTAAAAAACGCTTTTGAAAATTTTTGAAAAAGTGCAAGCATTTTTTTTAATTTTTTCAAAAAATCATCTAATTATTTGGGCCCCAAATAATTATAAGATCAGATATATTTATTGATATTTCAGCCGTTTCTGGGTCGATTTTGACCAAATAAAGTTTATTCTGCCATTAAAATTGCATGTTCTCTCAAATTCGACACTCAGTTTTTCATTACCTCACAAAAAAATTGCGATGTGCAGCGCCCTCTCTACCAAAACTAAACTACCCCTTTAACATGTTCCACTACAGAGGAAAGCAATGTTACAGAACATGTCGATAGATGTCACCTGTCTACAGTGGCCACTGTTCTTATTTCCCTTGGGTGGTCACTATACACAGGTTTGACTGTACCACCAAACTCACATTTACTGTTCATAGATCACTGGTCCTGCTGGAGGTAGGGTTGCCAATCTCTCACACCTGCTGCCAGACTGCGTCGATCTACTTTTGGTCCTCCTCGATCGCGTCCCTTTATTTTCACTTTCCCTCCCCCCTTTTCAATGTCACGGTCACGGGGGCTTCCCAAGACAAATAATGGTAAGATCAGGGGCGGAGTTCGGGGGGAGGGCTTGACAATAAGGACAATGAAAGAACAACCCCGGTGGCTATACCAACGAGTTATCACAGAGCTGATGACACCTTACTCAGTGGCGTAACCAGGTTGTCAAATGTCAGTGAAAATTTTACTCCAGTAATAAAAAAAAAGAAAAGAATACTTGGTTATCAGGGAAAAGCGCCCCATAAATGTGGTTAAAAAAGTGGTAAATGCAAAAACCAATCTCAGCGTGTCTTTCTTTATGCAGACTGGGTCAACAGCACCCCTAAATTTGTTTTATTAAATTCTGTTTCAATTTTTTGTTTTGCTAACGATGGGGAGGGGGCAAAATAAAAAAAGGCAAATTTCACACGATTTTTTTTCCTGTATTTTTTCTACTGAAATATTTGGCACAATGTACAGATGTATGTGTGTGTGTGTGCGTGTGTGTATTGTTATTGATATTTGTTCTGTTGTTAATTCGGAGGAATAAAACATTATAGAAGCAAAACATGACGTGTGTGTTTGCGTGTTTGTGAGTGTGTGAGTGTGTGGTGGTGGGGGAGGGAGGGGGGGGGGGTGTTGGGTGTCGACCCCCTAGTCCCCTCTCTTCGCTACGCCCCTGCCTGTACTCACTAGGCGTGTGACGTGACGTGCAAAGCCCCCTCGGCTCTGCCTACAATACTGGCCACCCCTGATCCCTAGTTGTCCGATGATAGATTGGGGGACGACGCAGCGGCATAATGAAGTTCGCGCGCCCCTGCGAACCATCGATATACTGTACTGCAAACAATAACTGGATAGTGGTTACCCTCCCTGTTCATCGTACAGTTTTTCAAAAGGTTAAACCGTTGATCTACTAACTTATAGATCCATGTTGTTAACCAATTGAGTTAGTTGAACCTTCACAAGAAGTTTTGACTCGATGCAAAAAAGAACTCTGCAAAAGCACAGCAAACAAATCTTCTCCGCCGACAAATGTACCGCGTACAAAATATCCGCCGACAAAATAATGTACGCACCTCAAACATTATTTTGTACCGTTACAAAATGTTCGCAGACAAATGCACCTCTTACGAAATATCCAACGACAAATGCACCGCTAACACAATCTCCGCCGACAAATGCAACTCTAACAAAACATCCACCGAAAAATACACCGCTAATAAAATCTTCAATGAAAACGCAATTACAAAATCTTCACCTGCAAAATGCAATTACAAAACCTTCACAAAATTGCGAGAAGTTTTGACTCGATTAAAAAAACAACTCTGCCCGCAAAAGCACAGCAAACATACATTATCCGCCGACAAATGTACCGCTTACAAAATATCCGCCGACATAATAATTTATGCACCGCAAACAACATTTTGTAGTTCTACGACAAACGCAATTACAAAATCTCCACCAACAAAATGAAATTACAAAATGTCCACCGACAAATAAAATAACAAAATCTACACCGACAAATGCATAAAATATCTCCCGACAAATGCACCGCGGTCAAAATCTTCACCAATTAAATAATGCACCACTAACAAAATACCCACCAACAAATTCACCGCTAACAAACTATCCGCCGACACATGCACATCTAACAAAATATCTGCCGACAAAATATCCACCTACAAATGCACCGGCCGATAAATTCTCACTCGAATTCATTTTCCGCCGATAATTTTTTCAGCGACAAAAAAACAAAAAAAAACAATCCCTGATAAATGCTACACCGACAACTGTTCCATCGTCAGTTGCTCCGCCGCCAAATGATCCACCGAAAAACAATAATCAATAGTTTGAAATATAATTTAGCTAATCAGGCAGGAGTAATGCTGCTTAATTTAGTTTGTGAATTATAAATGAATAATAATAATACTCTCGATTTATATAGCGCCTATTACGATTGATAATCATCTCTAAGCGCTTTACACTTGTATTATAACCCCGGTCATTGGATATCAATCCAGCATACAAAGTGTACGTTTCCACTCCCTGGGGAGCATTCCAGTCAGGCAACCTCGTGGTTGCACACAATGCTAAGGAACTACGTTCCATCATTCCGGGTACCCATTTATACACCTGGGTGGAGAGCAGCAAATGTGGATAAATTTACTTGCTGAAGGAAAAAGGCGATGGGCATATATACTCTGAGTTCGAACTCGGAACCTCACGATTGGAAGACACGTTGCTCTACCAATCTTGCCACACCACGTCCACATTTTTTTAAATGTCGATGTAGCATTTATTGGCACAATTATTTGGCGGAGCATTTGACGGACGACGAATCATTATTCTAAGTAAGTTTTGTATTAAACGGCGCAATTGTCGCCATTTGCGGAGATATTGCCATGGAATCATTGATCTGATAGTGTTGAGAAAAAAATCGATGAAACTAATATAACCTAACTATCAAACTTTTGCAATAGGTTGCGTTTTGGTTCACTTTTATTCCACTTCATAACGATAAATGTTCATTTCTATTTTTGTGACAACTTGACAGACAAAAACAAAGTTATATATAGCGACGGAGTCTGTATTATTCAAGAGGTGCTCGAGAAAACATAAATGATAGATCGTAATAAAAAACAATCCATGTCTCCGCCAACCCATGCAACAATGATTAATAGCGTTTTCAAACGTATCCATTCTTATCCTCATACTGATTCGTTTCATAATCTGGGGATAACATTTACGGTCTGTCCACGTTAAGCCCCTGGATTTAGCGGTTAACGATATTCTCCCACCCCATTAGCTCTCGCATCTTCCCCATCCAGCTCTCGATGGCGGAGACAAGAGCATCGGCCTATAGCTGAGCATGCTTAATCTCAACATAGGACATTATTACGTATTAGACGTCAACCTACATAATATGCTAGAAAAAATAGATACAAAATCAGGGGCCAGGGGTAATTATTTTTATGATAAATTAATGACATTTTCATACAGCCAATTTATGAGCAAACATTGGTTTTCATACTATAGATGCTACATGTATTTATACTGGCCCATTACCATCGGATGTACATAGTAGAACGAAACCTCACTATTCGTTTAAAATGCATCGTAAATATCTTACATCTTAAAAATCATGAAAGAGCGTTCCGATCATTTTATTAAAGTTAAGCAAAGTTATGTAGGTACTTTACTGTACTTTGTGTTTTTCTACTTGATATTCACAAACAAAATATGACATTTATTTTAGTTATAAAGCGCAATCGAAGTGATTTAATCACATGTTCGAATTAACAGGCTGATTTTCCTCTAAATTTGGTAAAAATGGTGATATAATCCACGCTACTTCCGAAATAGAAAGAACATGATCAAATCGAATTAGACTACAAAGCTATTTTTAAAATCTTATTTGCATCATTTGAAATTCTTAATCACTCATAACTTTCAAATATCACCAACAGTGACTATCAAACTTGACATGTTCGTTGTACGTATAAATGCCTTGTGGTTTGAAGATACTTGCAAGAGGAGGATAACATCTTGAATATGTATCCATGTTCTTGTCTTATTTCTTTAGTTAAAGAGATAGGTAGTTGAGTTTTGGTATAGAGGGCGCGACACACAATTGTTTTTGTGTGAGATATTAACAAACTGAGTGTCAAATTCGAAAGAGCATACAATTTTAATGACAGAATAAACTTTATTTGATCAAAATCGGTTCAGAAATGGCTGAAATATCCATAAACATAACCATTTGTAATAATTGTGGGGCCCCACAATTATTTTATAATTTTGAAACAGCCGCTAACAAAATTCAAAAATGCTTCCTCTTTTCAAAAATTTACAAAAGAGGTTTTTAAATAGTTTTTGATTATCTCTCTATCTCATCACTATTACAACAAAACATTACATGCACAATATTGAATTTAAAATGGTTGAAACCAATGAGCATTTAGAAAGCGCCCTCTTGAGTTGTAACTGCTCTTTTAAAAATGATAACAGGCTTTTTACTTAGTCAATTGTAATTTTGTATTCCTTTCAAGCATGGTGGAGTTATAACTGTTAGTTTGTAATGTAATGGTGCAGGTTTTGGTCACTAAAATTCAGTTTGACCAAAACTGTACTCTCTTTACCAAAACTCAACTATCCCTTTAATTTCTTTTCGTCTTTCTTTTGTTATTTCTTTAGTCTATGATTTTTGTTCTGGTAAGTGAAGGAATAACGATTGGTCAAAAAGGAATATGATAATTGATTATTACTTGAAATGCCCTGGATTTTGCGATATGCTTTTGCTAAAAGCATGCATATGAGGGGAAATTCCCTACACCATCAGCATTAAAGTATTAATTTCGTGGATGCGTTCCTGAAAAATGATAATTCGCCGTAGACAATTTTTATGAAAAACAGCGATTAATCATACATTATTAATGAGGAAATGGCAGATTGAACAAATATATTCTGAATAATACAGGCTTTGAAAATGCTATATATAAACTAAATGAGCGTAGCATGCGTTATTTATTTTGCGATATAAAAAAAGAGAAGATAATGCAGTAGATTTTCCGCACTGTATATTGCATACATCATGGGTCTTTCTCCGACCTTCTTCAGACATAATGAAATAGGGCACGTCAACTTTTTGTAAAAACTTCTTCATAAGACACCATTTAAAAAGACATTTCAAGCATCAAATCTTATTGGCATGAAGTTCATCTGTATTGTATTTTCTATAAAAAAAAGAAAAAAGAATCATGTATAAACTGTTGATCACCATTCAAACATTTATTTTCTTTACCTAATAGATGAAGGCCGTCAAATTCGGAGGAAAATTGTTGTTGTACTGTGATCAGAAGGTTGAAAATGTTTCTACAATGTAAAAAAGATATGTATTTTACGAGGATGTCAGTGGTTCGTTTGTGCGTGGCTGTCCTGCCCTTTATCTTCTTGGTCACGATGATTCTGTCGTACGAGATGTGTCGTGGTTATTTTGTTTTTGTCATGTGGACGTGGTGTGGCAAGACTGGTAGAGCGCGTGCCTTCCAATCGTGAGGTCCCGAGTTCGAACCCAGAGTGTGCCCATCGCGTTTTTCCTTCAGCAAAAAAAAAATGTATCCACATTTGCTGCTCTTCACCCAGGTGTGTAAATGGGTACCCGGAAGGATGGAACGTATAGTTCCATAGCATTGTGTGCGCCCACAAGGTTGCCCGTGGCTGGATCGCTGCCCAGGGAGTGGAAAAAGTGCACTTTGTGTGCTGGATTGATTGCAGAATGTATCCGATGACCGGGGTAATAATATAATTGTAAAACGCTTAGAGATGATTGTCAATCGTAATATGCGCTATATAAATCGAAGATATTATTATTATTATTGTAATTATTTCGTATGACATGAGAAGTTGTCGTGGAAGTGGTCAAAATGAAATTTAGCTTTCACGACAGGAACAGACAGCGAATTCAGAGAATTCACTGGTTTGGTTATGCCGAAGGTCTATCGTACGACAACAAACTTTTGGCATCCACAACATGTTATCATTCGGGCGAATGTCGTACGATTGTCGTATGATGTTATCACGACACCATGTAGGCTACAACACAAATGTCGTGGATCTGTCGTGGCATAAAATACGTTATAGGGTAATCTAGTCGGAATGTCAAGCCACGACAGATTTTCGTCGCACGATACCCATTTATTCGTACGACTGTCGTGCGACTATCGTACAACATCGCAAAACAAGCCACGTTATATAAACATGGAACAGGTTTCGGAATTTCTCCTTCATTATTGAGATTTTCAGGACTGATTTATAAAGCATCCGTGGAATATACTTACGAATGCGTACAATCATTTACATAATATTAATATACCATAGTAATTCTTGCCAAGATTTAAAGGGATAGTTGAGTTTTGGTATAGAGGGCGCTACACAAAATACATTTTTTGTGAGATAATAAAAACCTGAGTGTAAAATTTGAAAGTGCATACAATTTTAATAACAGAATAAACTTAATTTGATCAAAATCGGTTCAGAAATGGCTGAAATATGCATTAACATAACCATTTGTAATAATTGTGGGGCCCCACAAAAATTCGATAAATTTGAACCAGCCGTTAACAAATTTTTAAAAATGCTTCTTCTTTTCAAAAATGTACAAAAAAGGTTTTGAAATAGTTGTTGGTTATCTCTCTATCTAATAAAAAAAAATGCTTCTTCTTTTCAAAAATGTACAAAAAAGGTTTTTAAATAGTTGTTGGTTATCTCTCTATCTAATCACTATTTTAACAAAACATCACATGCACAATATTTTTTATTTAAAATGGTTGAAACCAATGAGTTTTTAGAAAGCGCCCCTTGAGTTTTAACAGCTCTTTATGAATGATAACAGGCTTTTTACTTAGTCGTTTGTAATTTTTAATTTAGTTTGACCAAAACTGTACTCTCTTTACCAAAACTCAACTATCCCTTTAATAAATTGATAAATGAAATTATATGAAACGAAACATGACGTATCATTTTTGTGGTCAATTTCTACAGGTATCTACGTCACGCATATTCAATGGGAGTGGTCATAAGCTGACCGTAATCTGCCCTGAAGCTCTGCATTATGTGGTAAATGCAGTATTTTCACTTGTACCTTGTGAACAATAATTCTGACACTCTTGTTGCACTTTTTGCAAGTCCGTATATCATGCTTATAAATTACTTGTGTCATAGTGCCTTCTTCAACATCATCACATCATTGATCATCATCTTCATCCTCATCATATATATCACCATCATGATCATGCTCATCTTCATGATCATCTTCTTCATCATCATCACCATCGTCATCATCATCATCATCGTAATCATGGTCATCATCGTCAACATCATCTATATCTTAATTATCATTATATATATCGTCATCATCATCAACTTCTTTATCATCATTATCATCATCATCATCATCATCATCATCATCATCATCATCATCATCATCATCATCATCATCATCATCATCATCATCATCATCATCATCATCCACATATATATCATCATCCTCATCTTCATCATTATCATCACCCTTCTCATCCTCATCATACTCCTCCTCTTCCTCCTCATCCTCCTCATAATCATCTTCTTTATCATCATCATCGTCGTCATCATCATTTTATCATTTACTGTCATCAGCATCATCATTATTATCGTCCCTTAATTTTTCCCCTCGTTGACGAAAGCGATGTTTGCTTATTGACCACGGGTTGACCACAGTCGAGGGGAAACCCCGTCAAACTAGCCGGGGACAGAAGGGTGATTATAGTTTTACATAATGCAAATCCATGGCAAAAAAGGAATTAAAGTACAGTAATTTATGCACAACGGATAATAAGAAAGACAGTCCAAAATTAATACGTGTCTTCAGGGCACGACGAATATATCAAAACATCACGAATTTGATCATTACAACAACAATTACGCAGGACTGAGATCAGTTATTAATACCCTCGCATTAGCGAGCATCTCCGGTGAAATTTTTTTTCTGATAAAATTTGCATAATCTTTATTTCGTGTCGTATTTAGTGAGTAACAACTGGCATGGCGTGGGTAAGATATTGCGTACACGAGAAGGCTGCAATGGTTCATGGGTTACCATGGCCATAGCCTTTAGTCAAGGCTCTATATGGATGGGAGTTCGATTCTACATACAAGCTGCGATTGTCCCACTCGTACTGTTGTACCCACAGCATAGGCGCTCGGTTGGGTGTTCGCTCCGCTCACATAGTGCGGGGGCCTTGACAAAAGGCTACCATGGCCACAGCTAGGCTACGATATTACCCCCTACAAATTCCGTTATGTTCGATCCGTTTCAAAATAACGATACATGATAAGTCTAGAGAAGTTGAACGAAGTATATTTAGAGGAACTTTAAAAGAAAAGGGGGTCAAATGCGAACTCATGTTAGAAGAGTTATTGACCAACCAAGGTCGTTGTCAATAAATTTGATGGGTGTATATAGTGAGATGGCATAGTTGAGTAAGGAGTGCATACACGGGGAAAAACTGCCCCCCCCCCTCTTTTGGGTAAACATTAAATTATCAGAAATATTACTGGCCCTCCCCATGTAGCAAATCATGCCCCCCTCCCCCACCTTTGCCAACAAACATGCTATGCCATTATTAAAGGGATCTAGTAACTTTGTTGAGATGTGCAAAAACTGATGGATGGTTGATGCAATGTATACTGTTGTTATCTCATATGTCCTCAGGGTATTGTGTGAAAATTTCAGGTCAAATGGACAATGTATGGCCAAGTAATGAGCAAAAATGCAAAGTGATATTGGGTGATATTCACCAACTCACTGCATTCACTTTGTACAGGGATGAAAATCTCGCCCGGAGATTTTCTTATCTAAATACTTCAATCATACATATCTTTGTAATGAAAGGGAAATTTGAAAAACCGAAAGCTGTCCCATGATTTTATTGTTAATACGAATACAACAAGGTATAAAGGAACCGCTAGAATTACAATTTTATTTTGAGGATTTGGACAATGTTACTAAGTCCCTTTAATTAGCAAATTTCTTCGATTAGTTTCGGGTGACATTCTCAGAAGTGCTGAGTGCATAGAGATTATACACGTACAACTACTAGTACTATACTAGCACTAGCAGACAACGTTGAGCGAACTTCCGTACTATCTTTATACTCTCCCATCATGCAATGCGATGGAAGAACTGCGAAGGCACGTATGTTCAAGGAGTAGCTAAGTAACTCCTTGGCATAGTTTGGTAAGTGTGCCGTCAGACTAGAGCCACGCTCTAGCCACGATCTAGACAATAGCTGATCACAATCACTGGAATGTATCTGCAAAATGTCTTTTGTCCAATGAGGATCTGAATGGGAAGATTATCTCACATGTGTCAATAGATATCCTTCCATGAATGCACAGACAATAGCTCGCTGAACAAAAGACTAGGTCGGTAAAAGACCCACGACCGACCCACGACCGCTTTTTAAGCTTTGGACATGTCGAAAGCGGTCGTGAGTCTTTGGCGTTCTGCTCTTTTGTTTAGGGAGCCATTGTATGTCCATGCATGAGAGGATATCCTTTCACCTATGTGCGATAATCCTCCCATACATTCGTCATTTAATCATCGTTCGGACAATGCTTCGCCTCCCACTGCCAAATTTATGAATGGGGATTATGGGGATTAGGAGCGGCGCGAGAGCGTAGCTATATGTGACGGGGGTATAAGGGAGAAGCGTAATGTCCATGTTTACGCCAAAACCAAGCGAAACCCAAGCCCCCTACCACTATACCACCTTCAGATGTTTCATGAAAATGTCACACGCAGTGCGTTTTTCAGGTAGAAAATACTAACCAGCCCATCTTCTTCGTTCTCTTAAAGGAAACGTGAGAGTTTTGCATTTTCTAAAATTTACAGCGTTTTTGATATGCCATGACTTTAATTCATACTCATAATAGATATAAACAAAATAAGACCTATCATGACAATTTCACGCAGCGTGTTTTTCAGGTAGAAAATACTAACTAGCCCATCTTCTTCGTTCTCTTAAAGGAAACATGAGAGTTTTGAATTTTCTAAAAGTGACAGCGTTTGGAAATCTGTCATGACTAGAAGTCATAATCATAATAAATATCAAAAGTTCAGACCTTTCATGAAAATATCACACGCAGCGATCTTCAGGTATAGAACATACTAACTAGCCCATCTTCTGAATTTTGTTATTTAAAGGAAAAGTCAGACTTTTGCATTTTCTAAAAATTGACAGCGTTTCAAAAATGATATGTCATATTCGACTATAAGTCATACTCATAATGAATATCACAAGTTTGTAGACTATACACCGCTCTTTAGAGAAACGAAATACAACATAATTATTCTCTTTTTTGTATAGACTCTGTTCTGCTAACTCACGTCAACCTTTCAGAGTCTCTTGAAATTATATACAAATCAAGCGTTTGTTACCTCAATCAATTACAAGCAAAATATACGACGAACCATGGTTAGAAATCGTATTTATGTCACATCTTACTTATAGTTATAGTTATACGTTTAAAAAAAAGGAGTTCTGAAGTTAGAGGGCTTTTAATTACCATGGCTTCGAATTCATATTGTCTTTCTTTTGTGTTACAGCAAACTTTTTATATGATAGTATGTACAAGAAAAACTGGCCAATTTACTGTACTTAATTAATTTAAGATGATTTTCAAAAGCATGGGAGTCGCTTAAAAAAACGCATCACATCTCCATCACTCTTCTTTCCAGACAAATAGTCTATAATATCTATACCTTCATGACAACATGGACCTTGTTACCCGGCTCGGGTTATCAGTCTCCTCTTTAGCATCGTCCCCGACAGTCACGGGGGCTCGATCACTTAGCGTTCCGCACGGTCGGATGGTCTGTCACGGTCTGTCCCGTCGGGCCCACCTACCACGCCCGCGCTATGTGTGGTCTCGGGAGAGAACACACCGCAGAAGCTGCTGTTGCAAGTTTTGTGTTGTATTTTTATTATTTCTTTAATCGGTGGACAAACGACTTTAAGAAAACATTTGTGCGAAGTCCTTGGTCTTCTCAGTAATTGTCAAGCTCCTTCACCCACCCCCTCACTGTTTTTATTGTGTTGTCTCCCTCCTCTTGTTCAAACATTGCTTCTTCATTTGTATCTCCATCTTCATCGCGCCTCTTTTTCTTAACTCTCTATCTCTCCTCTTTCTTATCGCGGTTTAATTAATCCGACAAAGTCACTGATCGCATATTTCATCGCTTTTAAAACATCATATACTCTTGAAAGGAATGCGAAGGTTATCTCTCCCTCGGTTTGACACGCTTTTTCACCTCTGTTTTTCTTTCGGGAAATTTTTTTTTTGTGCTTTGTTTTGTTACTTTTTTTGGGCGCGATAAACGGCTGGAGAACAGGAGAAAGTGGACCGCGCAGAAAGTTGGTCGAGGCCATCCATGGTGACCAAACCAAACCATAGACCTGGGGTGGTAGGTCTATGACCAAACCAACCCCCGAGCGAATTACCCCTCCCTCTCGCCCTTCATCCTCCCAGAGAAGCCGGGTCACTGGGGTTGGAAGGATGCACCGCATCTCGAGATGTTGAAGTAACGTCATTCATGTTGATGTATACATTTGTTATGGTTATAACTTATATGTTGTATGTTTGTATGTCTTATCGTAAATAGGCGAATTGACTTCTATCAGGGATATTTCACAAAGATCATATGTTGAACCTAAATTTTAAGTTGGATTTAAACTTATGGAAAGCCATTATTTGCTATGATTGAACATTGTTATTGTTTACATACAACATTGAATTTTGCTTAAAATCATGACTATTATCGCTATTATCAAGGATAGTTGATATTTTCGATGTAATATTCAGTAAAAGTCTCAAATATGTTAATTTTTGCTCATTCCAATAAATGGCTTACCATAGCCGTATTAAGTCCAACCTAAATTAAAGTTAAAATTAAAACCTTCGTGAGACACACCTCAGAACTCACCGAGTCATAGTGACTTTGTAGGCCTACTTTTCTATTAACTGGAGGAAAAAAACACAATTGTTTTTCTGAGAGCGCATACAATAATTACTTCTATCAATAATTTGCTTTATTCGCGAAAATGTTTCTCCGCTCATTCTTTGTTTTGTAACATTCTCTATAAATTAAATGTCATAGGCTATGAAAAAGTATGTAACTTTCAAGATGCAAGCCTCCCCCTCCTCTTAACACCACTGCCCCCCGCACCCCCATTATATGGTTACCATGGTTACCCTGGGTACGCCACTGGTGGAATGCCATGTAATGTATGTATAACCTTAGACCTACGACTATGATATCACTCATATCATTATCTTTATTTGGGTAAATTCGCCGGGGCATAATATTGTTCACTCATATCATATGTCAAAAAATATCAGCTCCCTGATTTGTCTTTATTTCGCAGGGAATTTTGGCAAAATATTTTTTCACGCCGTTGTTTTTGTTTTTGTATGAACTTCTATACGTCTTGTGTTAATGAACGACAATGAAAACAACAACAACCCAACCTTGGCCGATTATTGGTATTATTAGGGGAATAGTTTTTGTTTTTGTTTAACTATGTTCGGAAAGTAGGCTTGACTTTGTAGGTTTTGGGAATATTTTCACCCGAGGCTATGCATACTCTATAACCCATGGTAACAGCCTCCCCGGGGGTGGGGGGGGGGGGGGGGGCACTCTCATACAAAAGTGCTACCCACCCGAGTCTATCAACCTCTGAGATGGACCCTATATAAAGGTCGAACAATTGTGCACCTGAAAAGGTACCCTTTTTGTGTTTTATTTCCTAATGAGTGCTGAAAACAAACTATTTTTGAAAGGAAAACGTCGATTGTGCAACTGCGTAGCCAGTCATGTTGGGAGTGACCCCCCCCCCCCCCCCGGGCAGCCTCCCCTATGCGGCTCTTCGCCCTCGATCCTCAAATCCGCCCATCATTATTGTCTGTTCAAAGGAGCTCTTCGCTATTTTTCAGAAGATGAATTTTGATAATACGTATAAGAAGAAGAACACGAAAACAAACCGAGGAAAGAACGCAGAGAAAGCGGAAAAATATAAGACAGAAGGTGAAAAGGGGGGCACATCATCATTCTTAAAACAATAATACGTGTACCCTCTTATGATTCAGGGTTTATGGTGCATACCATTACTATGATCACATTCACCATCTTGTCACACGTATGGTTCCCGCATCCCAATTCCATTTGAAGAAGGTGGAAAAGGAGGAGGAGGAGGACGACGACAAGAAGAAGACAATGTAAAGGAAAAACAAAAAAATGTATTAAAGGGGTAGTACAGTTTTGGTAAGGCTGAACTTTAGTAACCAAACCTGGGCAGTAACATTATAAACTAATAGTTATAAACTCCACCATGCTCGAAAGGTACAAAATTACAAACGACTAAGTAAAAAGCCCGTTATCATTAAAAAAAAGAGCCATTAAAACACAAGAGGGCGCTTTCTAAAAAGGCATTGGTTTCAACCATTTTCCATACAAAATTATGCATGTGATGTTTTATTGAAATAATGATTAAATAGAGAGATCATCAACAACTATTTAAACAAAAAATTGAAATTTTTTGAAAAAGTGCAAGCTTTTTTTTTTTTTTTAAGTTTTTGAAAAAATCATCTAATTATTTAGGCTCCAAATAATTATAAGATCAGAGATATTTATTGATATTTCAGCTATTTCTGAATCGATTTTGACCAAATAAAGTTTATTCTGCCATTAAAATTGCATGTTCTCTCGAATTCAATACTCAGTTTTTCATTACCTCACAAAAAAATGTGATGTGCAGCGCCCTCTCTACCAAAACTAAACTACCCCTTTAAGAGATTGAAGGAATATCAGCTGTGGTACCCATCTTTAGCCCTCTTCTAGAGTTTGTTTAGCATGTTTAGATGTGTCCCATCAGCACCTTTCTTTTTTCCTTTTTTTTTGGGGGGGGGGGGGGATTCGGTTCCCACATCCCAGACGCCATATCGGATGGAGAAGAGAAGAAGAAAGAAGATGGGGGAAACATAACAAGAAACAGGAGGAATTGGTAAGTAATCAGATGCGTTCTTCATCCTACCTTCCGCCCTTTTTTTATCGAGAGTTTGTATAGATGCGTCCAATCACCACCTTTTGTTTGGTCCCCGTTATCCCTACGCCAGTTAGAGAAGGGAAACAGACGAAATGAAATGGATTCGAAGAAAAAGGGAAGAAAATGAAGAAAATTGAAGAAAGAAAAAAAGGATGCGGTCAAGCCAGTCCTTCGATCGTCTCTTTTAGTATGTCCAGGGTTTGTTGAGATCAGAGATGTGGGAGGACCCTCTCTGTTTAGATCATAGACCTATGTGGTATAGGTTTATAATTATGTTTAGATTTTTAGACGCATTCTGGTTCCCAAGACCCATACGCCATTTTCAAAGGGGAAGGCAAATAGAAGGAGATGGAGAAGAATAAAAGGAAGACAAATCAGAAGGTAAAGAAGGATTTATAAAAGGAAGTACAATATAATGATAATAATGAATAACAAACATTTCTTGTACTCGGTACTATAGAACATATCACACCGAGATCATGAAGATAACGTCTAATATATACGCATAATGGGAATAAGATGAATACAGAGAGAGAGGGAAACATGAAAGGCTGACATAAATGAGGACATGAGAAAAATACTATTGGAAAAATAAGTAATTTTCAAAGAACAAAATGAAAACAAATACGAAGAAATACAAAAATGATGGTTTGTAGTCTCACGCCCGTCGTCAACTCGAGGGTTTGTTTAGATGCGACCCATCACCACCTTTCTGGCTCCCGCTCCCGCCATGTTCTCGACTCCATTTTTTGAGCAGACGATTGGCGCCAGAGGTTTCCCCTTCATTGCTCGCCTCCTTTCATTAGAAAATCTTGGGGGTTTTGTATATTTGCCTGTCTTCGCATACTTGTAATAGAGTTGTTGTAGTTGTTGTATTTTTAATACCATTTATATAAATAATCAGTGTTGTTTGTGATATTTTCAGTTTGTATTTATTCGTTTTGTTTATAACTATATTCATTTAAATATATATATGCAACTATATACTGCTATATACTATGTATTTCTTATGCTGTTACTTTCACGAATTCCCCCCTTTTCGCTCTACTCATCTTTGCTCTTCATTGAATATTAATTTATCATTTG
This sequence comes from Echinarachnius parma, assembly GCA_037951105.1. Lineage (NCBI taxonomy): Eukaryota > Metazoa > Echinodermata > Echinoidea > Clypeasteroida > Echinarachniidae > Echinarachnius > Echinarachnius parma. The sequence continues at coordinate 90,723 of JBAMJV010005155.1, forward strand.
TTAGTGTTTTCAATTTTGAAATGACCGACTGCTTACTTAACCCTAATCCCACTGGGTTATTTTGGGGACTTGACTCCACTGGGGGGGGGGGGGGGGGGGGGGGGGCATTTTGGCCCCCCCTCAAATCTCGGCTACGAATGGACCGATTGACTTGAAAATTAGCACATACGTAAAACAAGTTAAGTAGAATAAGAATTTGAAAAAGAAAAAAAAATTGGACCATTAATTTTTTCATAATAATTAATTAAAATTTTGAATATGCACATTTAAAATCTTTTAAAATCAAGAGAAATTTCAGGATTTCTTCAGGTTTTCTGTAAAAATACTTTCAAATGATGTCATTCATCATATCAATGTTATTGTTGTTATTTTGTTATTTTGGCGTTCATTCAAAATGAATATTTACGCCATAATACTTAATTTTTTTTCCCAATCATTTTTATGGAGTTCCTACTAGTTCATGCTGCCTGTCCATCGCTCAAATCCGACCTAACCGTGCATCATCTGGTCAGTCCGGCACAGTACATCGTGCAGACTTCTCAGCTCGGTGACATACCAGGGTATGTGTGCAAGCCGAGCCTAGACCCCTCAGACGCTCGAAAATGAGGTGTCAGGTGCAATCTGTTGGGCTCCAAATAATGCAATATCCATGTTTTTTATGGTGATAAAATATATAAATTATGCAAATATGCAAATTAGTATTCCAGGATTTACCCACATTGTTTTCATTCTTATGTATTTTATTGTTTTTATTGTTTTTTTAAAGTTTTTTTTAGAAGAATTTATCTCTCAAATGTATGAATTAAACTAATAACAAAGAAATAATCCAATTTATAATTCAATGTAACAATTATAACAGATTTGGAGTTTACATGGCATCGGATATATGAATTACATAGAAACCTGTACAAAAATTGCAGTTTTTTGTGACGGTTGAGCAATTATCGACCTCTAAAATTAGTTCTACATGTCCGACCGGGGTGAATTATATATCAAAACATGCGGGAGACTTGAGATAAAAAAAGTCATGAAGCTTGAACGTGAAATTCCAATCGGTCTAGATGCACGTCGAAAAAGAAACGACAGGGGGGGGGGGGAAATGGCCCCCCCCCCCCCCAGTGGGATTAGGGTTAAAGGGAACTTTAGTTTTGGTTTAGAGAGCGCTTCAGGAAATAACTATTTTGTGAGGTAATGGAAAACTAAGTGTTATACTTGGAAGAGCACATGATTTTAGAGATAAGACAAACTTTATTTGATCAACAGCTAAATAAAAATAAATATATCCTATTGGAAAAAATGTGGGATCCACATTATTTATTCGATGATTTAAGACAAAGTATACAAAATGCTTGCACTTTTTCAAAATGTACCAGATATATTTTAAATAGTTGTTGAATTATTTTAACAAAACATCACATTCACAATTTGTATTATAAAAATGGTTGAAATATGTTTATAGTGAGCTCCCTCTTGTGTCTTAACGCACTGTTAAAACGCTGTGTAAGAAAATTCAACAACTTGTTGAATTTTTCAACAACCGCTGTTTAACATATGAACCATCCAACTGTTGTTGAAAACATTCAACAACCCCAGTTGTTTAAAGTTTACACAACTGTTGTTTTAATTTGTTCTACAACTGTTGTTTAGAATGAATTTCAACAATCCCGTTGTTGAAATAGCAAATACAAATACAAAACAAGATGTAAAAGCGGCAAGGGTAGGATTCGAACCGGGGGTCTTTGGATTATAAGTCTCACTCTCTACCGACTGCGCTATCTCGGTTCGCTTGGTTTGCGAAGGAACAAAAGAGGTTTTGACGCGGTGATTTTGCGGTCGAAACTATCACGTGATTTAACACGTTACAACAGCGCTTGAACAATGGCTGCTTAACACAACCCTTCTTTGTACAACTTATCATGCTACACCTAAAGTTGTATGAAAAGATTTAACAACCATTTTTACACAGCGTTTTATTACACAGCGTTTTAACAGTGCGGCTTCTTTTTCAATGATAAAAGGCTTTTTTTACTTAACCATTTGTAAAGTTTACAACCTTTCGGGTGTGGTGGAGTTATAACTATTAGTTTGTGATGATATGGTGCAGGTGTTGGTTACTAAAATTAAGTTTGACCCAAACTGTACTATCCATTTAAAATGATATTAATACAAAGACCATTGTTGAATTTTGATGAAAACATGTTTTCTTCGTTTAAATTGAAAACAAATTCTCGGAGTAAAATGATTATTATTATAGTTATGGTATAAAGGACAAATTCATCATACATTTTGGGGCATTTATGCTGAGACAGAAAATTAATTAAGTTAATGACCATTATGCAGGAGAAAGGCCGTGATCATGACCATGTCGGGACGATCAAGCTTGCCCGAAGATGGCCGGGCCCGTGTCATGACATGCATGCACAATATGTGGACCACGGCTTAGATGTCTTACCCGTATACAGTGCATTCAACTATACACTATACAGTCTTAAAAATTATGTCTCGTCTATATATAAAGAGGCCTGTTTTTCAGAAGAAAATAAAAACTGATCAGTCGCAATAATTATTAAAATTATTACACAGTTCATAATTTCTAAAAGTGTGCCATTTCGCCCTTTTCAAATTATGCAATTTTACCACATACATATAATATAAGCATGCCGATTGCGATTAATAATCAAGCGTTTGATATTCAATGATGATCCCAAATTTGCGACTAGTCTTCAACACGAAAGGAGATGAAGAAACCTTTTGTAGTTGTTTTTAGTTCTATTTACTCCGATGTTTGTGTTTTTACGCTTACCTTTAAGTATATCCTTCTTTTAAAAATGAATTCTCAAGATTTGATTTTGTCTTTTCTCCAACTCCTTCGAGTTTATCTTCTCTTCATGTATTGTTAGATACCTTTTCTCTCTTTCGATATTTAATTGCTCTATCAACGCTTTGTTTCTTCCCATTATACCCACATTTTGTAAAACACCCCCACTATAATTCCTAGCAAAACACACACATACACATGCGATTATGGTTATATGATCACTGACAATAACCAAGCACATTATGTAAGGAACCAATATAACATTACAAAATACATATTTACGCTTACATGTTTTATTAGTAGGCCCGAAGACAAGAATAATTTGTTAGTAGTTTTTTTTTTCTCGTCTATGTTGCATGAATATTATTATATGAGCCCCAAATTGTGTCATCTTTTAACTTTGGACTAACATTATATTCTGTTAATATGTCAGATTATAGCATTACTGAAATTGTTTTCCAATGTACATGTAAGCAGGTATTGTAAGCTAGTATGTTTGCTTCAAAAGGGCGCAGATAGATGAATGGACGTCGAACAGAACGGGAAAATCTATTGTGCCCCCTTGCAAATCTGGGTTGATCCTGACTACCTATGCCATCTTTACTCTTTCTACCCGCTTTCCATCCCTTTTCGTTCAGTCTTTATTACTTCCATTTCCCGAAACTTTACTGCGGCGTCGACTTCGAAAATGGGCGCAGATGGATGAATGGACATTGAGCAGAACGGGGAAAACTATTCGCCCCCCCCCCCCACCCCCTTGTTAATCTTGGTTGATCTAGACTTTGCTATCTTTACTATTTCAACCAGTTTTCCATCCCTCTTCTTTCAGGTCTTTCTTTATTACTGCTTAATCCATTTCCCGAAACTTTACCGCGGCGTCGACTTCGAACAAATGGGCGCAGATGGATGAATGGACATCGAACAAAACGGACAAATCTAATTTGCCCTCCTTTCTCTCCCCACCCCCCCCCCCCCCCCCCCGCCCCGATTCTGGATGAATCTTGACTATGCCACTTTGATTCCCTGCGCCCATTTTCCCTCCCTTCACTGCCTTTTCTTTATTACTGCTTCCATTTCCCGAAACTTTACCGCGGCGTCGACTTCGAACAAATGGGCGCAGATGGATGAATGGACGCGGCACGGATCGAATACGGGAAGATGGATCTAATTCCTCCGACTCTGTTTATTTATTCGATCATTAGACGGTGACACTCATCGGGCCACGAAAGGCAGATTAACCCTTTAAATGCGAATAATGCAATGTCTTCTGCGTTTAACCCGCTTACTACTGAGATATGCAATGCCCGCAGAGTTAACACAGGGCCCATCAGGTTCCCGTAGGCAGTGGATTAATACATCTTTACTGTGTATACATCGGCGATGTGAGAGTTAAAGATACATGGTAACGAGATGCCCGATGACTTATTCGTCACCGATGCTGGACAAAAAGGGAGGGGAGAATATGAAGCTTAAGGAATCAATTTACATCCTAATCCATTTTTTCTTTTATTTAGTTATAAATGGAAAAGATTCATACGGGTGGGGGACGAGAAAAGATGGAATAATTCAGCATGTTCCGTGCATAAAACGATACCGAAGCCAGCCCAATCAATCTGATTGACTAAACTGATCAAGATACGAGATGAATAGGATTTTTAATATAATACAAAGGAGAACATAGATTGGTTTATTTTGATTTAATTTAATTTACTTTAATTTGATTTCTTTCATAAATAGAGAAAGAGTAGAAAGGAGTTAAGGTTTAGGAAAAACATATCTCTATAAAGAAAAGCGCCAATAATGTCCAAGTATTCTACATTATTATATTTTCGTTCTGAAGGATCTTTCCGACCCGTATAAATAGACTATAGAGGCAACGAACGAGAGCTCGAGATGGAGATGGGGGGGGGGGGGGGGGGGGGGGGGGTAGTCTGAAGGATTTGAGGGGTAATGATTGGGCACGCCATTAATGCCAAATAACAGTATTGGGGGAGTTACCGAAATCATCAATATTGGCCAAACTATTCCATCAATATTGTTGACATATATAATTAAAAAGGGCTTGTGTGGTAAAATCAGAGCTCCCACCTCTCTGATCAGAGTATCGTTCAAAGCATAAGTATGCGTGAAGCATAAGTATAAGTGAAACTTCAAGTCACGCTTTCAGCATGCCGCTGAAATTGGGACTAAATTAACCGCTCAATCTCCCCAGCTCCGCCGGGCTGTGTGTTGGTCGACAAGCCCGCATGCGCTTGCGTAGCTATTGCACGCAGCGTATAATGCGGTCGAATCATATCTCGGTAAAAACCCTTTTTTTCATTCCGATCATTTTATTGCTCAAATAGTCAATTTCAAAGCATTTTTTGTCAAAAATGTTTCATTAACAGATAAATTGTAATATATTCTGTTACATCGCAGGTGATCATGGTGATGAAAGCATATTTTACATATTATTTTGTGTGTGGGGCGTTTTCCAATACTGTTATTTGGCTTTGATGTAGAAGCGCAGATGATTTATGGACATGGTTTAAAATGTTTTCACGAACGAAAGAATTAACTCTGTACTGTCTCGTTATAGTTACGTAATTATTCAATAAACGTATCCTTTGAATAATTTTAAACAAGTGTCTGGTTTATTTCAATGCTGTATAATGACAGAAAATTGTTATTTTCTTTGTATATCCTTGATACAATAGTATTGAAAGGGAATACATTAAATACCATTCAAGATCTTGAGTATTCGACTCCAAGGCAGTCGAGACGTCATTTCGTAGTGAAGTAATTCAGCCAACATAATGTTGGGCCTAAAGTCGTCCAAATCATTATTACTACATGTAGTATGTTATCAGGTCTGCTATACAGGGTGGCCCAGAAATAACGGAACGGGGCACTTCCCAAAATAAAGTAAAACATTGACTGGGTCCATCGGATAGTGTGTCCTTTCAAATGAAAATTGATACCAAAAACATTAATTTTGGTCGCGCAGTTTTTGTTTTAGAGCGCTGTGAGTGACACCATGTCAAGGTTCATTTTTCTTCAATTTTGACTGACCTATTGGCTAAAGAATGACCCGAACGTCTTGTCATAGAATGACGGTGCGCTCAAGATGCGGACACCTTTGTTAATGTGCATTCGACTGAATAACCAAAGCGCCGTACTTCTATGACGAGCCGTTCGGGTCATTCTTTAGCCAATAGATCAGTCAAAATGGAAGAAAAATGAACCCTGACATGGTGTCACTCACAGCGCTCTAAAACAAAAACGGCACGACCAAAATTAATGTTCTTGGTATCAATTTTCATTTGAAAAGACACACTATCCAATGGACCCAGTCATTTCGTTACTTTATTTTGGGAAGTGCCCCGTTCCGTTATTTCTGGGCCACCCTGTATACAACGCATGATGGCGCCGTTCAACTTATACGGTGTGGTTAAGATTGAGGTTGGGTTGCTGCTGCGCATGAATCCATCTAGCTGTCAGCCAATGTGAAATGCTGGAAATTGCCATTTTTCAATCATAAATATTATACAATTTTCGTTCAATGATCAATCTAACATACATGGCATTGACATCAAATTCAGCGAATATTACTATAATACATTTACAAACACATCAACTGTTTTTGATCGATCTTCATGGTTCAATGGTGTAGCATCATTCTCATGACGGGGAGATGTGGACCGTTAGTTTTAGTCCTCCCGAAATTGATTTAAATCGGGCTGGGTGGTTAAAGGTACAGTTTTGGTAAGGGTGAGCTATACTAACCAAAACCTTCACAATAACATTACAAACTCATAGTTATAACTCCACCATGCTCGAAAGGTATAGAAAATTACAAACGATTAAGTAAAAAGCCTGTTATCATTCAAAAAGAGCCATTAGAACACAGGAGGGCGCTCTCTATAAAATGATTGGTTTTAACCATTTTCCAAACAAAATTATGCATGTGATGTTTTGTTGAAATAATAATTAAATAGAGAGATCATCAACAACTATTTACAAACCTCAAACATTTTTGAAAAAGTGTGAGCATTTTTTTAATAAAAAAAAAAAAATCATCGAATAAATCCGGGCCCCAGATTTATTCCGATCGGATATATTTATTGATATTTTAGCCGTTTCTGAACCGATTTTGATCAAATAAAGTTTATTCTGCCAATAAAATTGTATGCTCTTTCAAATTTTACACTCAGTTTTTCATTATCTCACACATTTTTGTTTTCGTGCAGCGCCCTCTATATCAAAACTGAACTACCCCTTTAACTCTTGTATAATCTTGTGTAGTCTGATCCAGTAAAATATTAACAAAATGACAATCTGCAGTAGTTATCGTAATGTATGTAGTGTTATTGAGTCAACATATGTCAAACTACTGTAACTAGAATAAGATGTTATCTTAAAATGCTACACTACAAGACGATTTTCGAACATCTCTTCGTAGAAGGGTCGAGCCTCGTCCGATAAGGCAATGACGTCATCTGTTAACTGATCACGTGGCGGAGGTTCGCTGGGTGGCGCGAATCTACTACTCGAAAGGGAAGCGCCCATAAAATGCTTCATGTTGGCGCGAAAGGAATCGGAGGGCCACTTCCAGGAACTTGTTGACTCAATGCTGCTATCCCATCCTAACAGCGAATCGCTATACGGTAGCCCCATAATTTCGCAAAACTTCGGCAACACTTCGGCGGGTTTCGACGCGAGCTCGGACGCGTCGATCACAATCGCGTCAGGGTCGAGGTGCGTTCGGACGTACTTCCAGAGGTTGAGATGATTTTCGTAGAGAGTGTCTACAGGAGGGAGACTGGGATCACACAACCGCAGATCAAACTTGCTCCCGCCGCCGTCCGAGTCGAGCCGGTTCAGTCTGGTGAAGCGAGTCAATCTGGCTTTCCGGAAAGACGCGAAGACTAGCGATGGTTCCCGAATGAGAAAGGCGTGTCGGAACCCTTCGGGGATGAACTGCCTCCGTTCGTCCGATGCGATATACATGGCGAAGGAATGATCTTTCACAAATAAGTATTTGGCCGCGGATGTCTCGATCGAGGTCTTTACACTTGATATCCTGTAAGGTTAAGAAACAATATGAAAGTTAGTTATTTCAACTGAATGCAACTGATTGCAACTGATCGCATGCTATTGTTGTGTAAAAATCATCCACATAAGTAGCGTTCCGCCTAAAATACTGGGAAAATACTCTAGAATGAAACACGTAATATAAATTGTCATATGACTTGGTCAAATACGAGCCATTGATTGGCTAACGTACTCAGTCATATTTCAGTATGTAGCACCGCAAAAGCTCATAGTACAGCTCACCTCTCAGAGTCGCGATTGATCAACAGGAGCGAATTTTCATGAACATCTATGACTTAATTTTCTTGTGCTGCTATCGATTGCAATTATACAAACATGTTAGAAGTAGGTCACAGAGTGAACATTACAAGCGTGTTTACTGCATTCTGGAGATGTCATCTACTGCGGGCGGGATGAAACGTACACACTTGTTACACTCGTGTAATAAGCCTTGTGAACGGGCATATTAGTCCCAATCACACAGGCTTATTTAGTGCGATATGAATCGCGATCAGAATTTCAATATTATTTGCGCCCGCTCACACGAAGTGAAAATAATTTCGAAATTTGCATCGCGATTATTTTCGTCTGTGTGAACGGGCCTTATTGGGTTAGTACAGACTGACAAATGATTTCCATATCATTTGGGAAATCCACAATTTTGTATTGAGCTTATCAGCTGTTAACATTGTGAAGATTACATTTCAAATAACAATTAATGTCAACAATAACACATAACACATTTCAAACAACATAGCAGATGTTAAAGAGATCTAGTAACATTGTTGACAAGTGCAAAACGTGATGAATGGTTGACAAAATTATGTATTGTCGTGATCTAATAATTATGTACTATACTAAGTAATTCGTGAAAATGTAACGTTAAATGGATGTTACAAAATGCAGAGGGATTTTCGCGAACTCATTGCACTTGACTTTGTACACAGTTTATAAATTATCTAGTAGATAGTTCTAAATCTGAAAACTTAAATCATACATTGTTGGGAACATCATGGAATATCCAATCGGAATTTGTAATGTTATTTCGTGAATACAATAAGTTCCTCGACTGCGTTTCGGGATTTATAATCTTCCCTCAATAGCATTTCAAATCCCTCGGAGATGAACATTCCGTAATATTCCCTCCACCACCAGTTAACATCTGAATAAACTGTTACATTGTTACATTTGGGCAAAGTGATTTTATTTTCGGGCAAAACCATGTCATTTTCGGACTAAGCCATCAAAAACATATCATTTTCGGGCATCAAGAAGGCGAGGACCCTTTTTGTTGTTGCTTGCATGCTTGTTTATGTTAGGTGAAAAGTCGGTAAGGAAAATTATTCGGATAGAATACCTCAGCCCCCCCCCCCCCCCCCCACCCCCCTCCTGGGAAAACGTTCGCCTATACGCCCATGAAAGACACAAACTTACGAGAGTCGTTCGGGTGGGCCCCACTCCCCGCCGATCTTCGATCGCAACCCGTCAGTCGCCCGAGCATACCCCTCATCGTTCCCTTCATCATACTCGTACGGCAGTCGCTCCTGGTTCTCAAACTGCAGCACCCGGGCGGCTATGGAACACCAGCTCAGGGGTTCGATCCACACCTCGCACCTGGGAATACCGCCGATGCACTTGGCGAACGCGGTGGACATTGACCGTGGGATCTGCCAAAGTAGGACTCTGCCTGGCCGAGCCGTCGAGGCCGCGGTGCTGGTGTGAAATTGGTCCGCCATTTTGTTGTTGTTTATTTGTTCAATTCAGTTCGCCTTCTAGTGCCAGCTCGCCAAATAATTACCATAATGTTATGCTTTAAAAACAAATCACCTGATCACAGTCATACATTTACTGTACATGTTGCGTCATAAATATTACCAGCAAGTGTATCCCATCTGACTTCGAGTCATTTAAAACCTCGACCACCATGGTTACACTGGAAATACGATCCGTTTATACGGGCAGTACGAGATGACATTATGGTCAGGTAATGAGCGACAGGTTTGTACACATGTTCAATATTCCTCACCTTTTTTGTCTTCAAATAAAATCATGAACACATCTCACTAACGAAGAGGAGATTTGAAAAACGGAAACTGGTGTAATACTTTTATTATCGGATTTCCCGATCAATTTTGTAAATTCGCCATTCAAATTAATTTTGTTTGCATTACATTTCGCCGATTTTTATCATCGTCCGCATCTATATTTCGTCATTCGAATTCGTTTCTTAGCATTTGAATTCATTTTAAAGCTCATTCGAAAACGGTTTTTGTTTTGCGTTCGTGTTCCTTTTCAGCGAATTGTCATTCAATTTAAAACAAGAAATCCGTGAATTACGTAATACTGTCGTACATATGCATTCAAATTCGTTTCTTAGCATTAAATTTCACACCCTTTGCAGACAAAACATTATATTGCCATTTTGAGTCTCTTCAGTAGGTTTGGTGAATACAAAATGATTATAAATGTTAATTTCCTGATGTTATTGTCTAGTGTAAATGATGCCAGCACAGCTGTGTAAAGTAATCATAATATGATATTCATAATCAAACGTGTATTCGATGTCCTCTTTACACATACAATTTTACACATGTATAACATGAGTTTGCCCAAATATAAACATTATTCTGCCTGAATATGTCCTGCTTTTGCCCGAATATGACATGGTTTCGCCTGAATCAATATGGTTTGCCCGAATTAGAGGTGACTTTTGCCCGAATATGCATATTGCCCCAGCCCCCACCTCCTACGCCTATCATATGTGGCGCTAAGTTATACCATAAGATGGCGCAATTCAACTTTGTCTTTGAGCTAACATAGACCACCACCCCATGATTGAAAAGCACGATTAGTATTTTTCCACAATGAAGACGGCTTGTACGTTACTGGACGAATCGTTACTACCCTACTAACCCATTAAAAAAAGATAAATCATATTTAAGCAACAACCAAACAAATAAATAAACAACAAAATACAAACAAACAAACCCCCAAAACAAGCAAACAAATACATGTAATACAAAGCAAACAAAAAAACAAACAAACTAACAGTGTTTGTTCGTTACGTCTCATCCATCCATAAATTCCTGAGAATTTGTTTTTATTTTATTGTGTAGAACCAATAAAAGGAAATTATTCGCTATGTACCAGGGATCCTATTTCCATGTATGTATTAGGAATTAGACGGAAAAGAAAAATACAGAACTACACCACTCAATAATTCCAATTCTGCCTCAACCCGGTCCGCGGATCATGTTGAATAGCGCCATCTGTAGCCATTTCTTATAATAGTCTGTAGTTCGCAAATCTAGAAGAAAAAAAAAAAATGTTCTCTTTTTGTTTCTAGAGTCACCAGTTTTGTTTGTTCTCACTAGCGTGGTGAGTATTCAAAAGCGATTAAAAGAAAATACATTATACAAATTCAATGGATGGACATTTTCACCAATTTATTCATGGGCGCAAGACCACATATTATTGCTGGGGGCTGAGGGCTTTTTCACGAATATCATCTTTTTCCGATTTCACCTTGCACAAATTTTGCCTGGATTAGAGAAGTTCTTTGCCCGAATTTCAGGTGCCTTATACATACCATATGTAAGAAAAGTTTGTGTTTTGCACGAATTTGTGGTGTATTTTCAGCCCCCCCCCCCTCTTCCAACTGCCTCGTACGCATGTGCGCCTATCAATTATGCTTCCGTTGAAGCAAATAAATAAATAAACAATAAAATACAAGCAAACACATACTAAAAAGCAAACAAACAAACAAACAAACTGCAGTAACAGTGTTTGTTCGTTACTCATCCATCCATAAATTCCTGAGAATTTTTATCATTTTATTGTGTAGAACCAATAAAAGGAAATTATTTGCTATGTACTATGAATACATGTATGTATCAGGAATTAGACGGAAAAGAAAATACCGAACTTCACCACTCAATAATTACAATTCTGCCTCAACCCGGTCCGCGGATCATGTTGAAATAGCGCCATCTGTAGTCATTTCTTATAATATATAGTAGTTCGCAAATCTAGACAAACTTTCTCTTTTTGTTTCTAGAGTCACCATTTGTTTGTTTGTTTGTTCACTAGCGTGGTGAGTATTCAAAATCGATTAAAAGAAAATACATTATACATTTCAATGGATGGACATTTTCACCAATTTATTCATGGGCGCAAGACCACATATTATTGCTGGGGGCTGAGGGCTTTTTCACGAATATCATCTTTTTCCGATTTCACCTTGCACAAATTTTGCCTGGATTAGAGATGTTCTTTGCCCGAATTTCAGGTGCCTTATACATACCATATGCAAGAAAAGTTTGTGTTTTGCACGAATTTGTGGTGTATTTTCAGCCCCCCCCCCCCCCCCTCTCCAACTGCCTCGTACGCATGTGCGCCTATCAATTATGCTTCCGTTGAAGCACAGAGGCGTTGAATCAAATGTATTCAGTCAGTAAGTCTCAGGTCGATTCCATGCGAAGCCCAATAACCTTTCTTTTGCTCGTGTTCATCATTAAAGCGACATCATCAATAATTCTCCTGACCAATAGGCCTCCATCCCCCTTCAAACAAACAAAAAAAAAACTATGTAACGTTTAATTGTAATTCCTCCTCGCTTCGGCTGTTCATTTCATTGTTAGATAACTGTTATTGTGAAATAAAAATTATGTAAATACATTCAATGACCAATTTCGGAATTTGTTCAATGTATCTATACTCTTTCCATGACCCAGTGACTGTATGTAGTACGACACAGAACTGAATTATTTTAGATTTATTTGTGGCTCGATGACATTATAAAAAACAAAACAAATAAAACAAATAACCTTTGTAAATTTATTGAAAAGAAGGATAAAAGATATTATATTAAATCAATATTTAAAATTTTAAAATAAAATACATGTATGTTTCATTGCCTATATAATATTATAATGACAGTGAACTTGCGGTTTCGCAATGATATTGTGTATAATTTAATGAGTAATTTGTTAAATGTTATAAATGTTTTGTTATTTATGCATTAGCATATGGTTTTCAAGGGCTAGCGTGTACTTTAATTATTCGCACTTGCACCCCCTTCCTTCTCCTTTCTTTCTTGTCTTTCTCTCTAGCCCATATTTCATAGTTTGTATACATAATTCAAGCTTACATTCGTTTTTCTTTGGGGTGTCACGCCATCAAGCTTGCAGCTTATTGTGCCCCCCCCCCCCCATGCACCTATTGTATTCTGTATACTATTATTTTGTATACTGGTAATTATTCTTTAACGCTTGTATCAATACAAAGCATGTCAACAATTCAATACAAAAAATTACTTAATCTTGTTTTGTATTATATGCTGTTAAATAATTGTTTTGTATATATATTCTGTTTAAACTCTTTTGATGAAAGTTTCAAAATAAATGAAAATGAAATGAATGATTATATTTATACAAACTTTCTAAGTAATAGCGAGAGACAACAGACATCCAGTGGTGGCAGTAACATAATTATAGTTAGGACTTGTCTCCAACATTATGACTACCGCCATCAACGTTCTCTTCTGCTCAGTATGAGGCTCGACTTTGTCTAGTTCAACTTGTCTATACGTTTTTGCAAACTTCTGATTCCTGTTGAAAACAATCACCAAACTAATGACTATCTGAATTTGTTTCTTCTTCATATTTTCCTTGTAAACATGTTCACGTCACATTTACACTCTCATTGTAAACTATTCATTTGGCATCATGTAAAACCATGTTTATATACATTTCATCGTACGTTTGTTTAGTTGTATTTATTTTCTTTACAAAATTCAAATTCAAGTTGAATTTTTTGATGACGACGTAGACCTACAGCTTCAAATAATTTCACAACTTCTTTAACCTTTTTAAAAATCCATTTATAGACTTTTTTTGTAGTTTTTACAAAAATGTCATTTAAGATTATTTAACAATGTCATTGCGTATTCTGTCGGTATTAGGGGTTTCCACGTTCGCCATGTCTGTACGTATTCATAACTTTACACTTATCATCAAAGTCTTTAACTAATTATAGCTCACTTCTAATAACCATACTAATTAAATTAGAAGTGTTAATCATGATATAACATTGTATAACATCATGATTGAAAAAAAGCCCAACGATCAATTACCTGGTTATATGTGACAGATCGTATCATTAACTTTGATTGAATGATTATAATTATGATTAAATTATTAGGATCTGGAAATAACTGCGCATTCTTTTTTCTTTTCTTTATTTTCCCTTTTTAAATATTACAACACGTCGATCAAGTAAAATTCGAAACGTTTTGAAACATATTTTCTCCCTATTCTGACAGTAGTATAATTATACAGTTGTTTACCTGTCTGTGTGATTTCAATTGATTTGGCATGTTGTGCTGAAGTGTGGTCTGCGAGCTCGCAGGCCATATCGGGAAAATCAAGGGACAAAAAGAGTAAACAAAAATTGATTCAAGAAACTCAGCGCAGTTACAGGTATATAGTCAGATGTGTAGCCAGGTTGAATACAATTAAGAAAGATGGGGGCGGGGGGGGGGGGGGGGGGGGGGATAGAGATGAAATCCAAATTTAACGTTTAATATGTTTTTTTTAGCATGGGCGCTTTCCAATCATGGAATCTATACGGTTGGAAACCAGTGTATACCTCTCGGTAGTTGTCCTTCAGCAAAACAATGTATTCATAATTAGTCCGCTATATATCACTGCTCTCTACTCTTGGGGGTGTTTCACAAAGATCCTAAGTTGAACTTAGCACTAAGTTGGACTTAAATATTATGGCAAGCCATGTGTTGCCTTGGAATAAAATATATTCAAATGCAAACAAATATATTCAAATGCAAACAAATATATTCAAATGCAAACAAAATGCAAGTATTTTAGACTTTCATAAATTGTACATGAAGATCATGAAATCTCCTTGATAATAGAAAAATGTTAGTGATTTGAATCAACATTTTAGGCCTTTTAGAATAAAATTTACAAAATTGTTTCATAGAAACAAAAAGCTTTCCATAGATACTAAGACCAACTTAGAGTTAAGTTCAACTTAGGATCTTTGTGAAACACCCCCCAGGTGTAGAAATGAGGAAGTGGTTAATGAGTGGAACACGTGTACAAAATGTATACCTTAGGTACCTTATGGCTGCTAGAATGCAGTGCTCCCAAGGGAGTGTGGAATGAGCGTGATTATGGGTGTGTCCGGTGATTGGGGAATAGAGTAAAGCGCTTACTTTAACCTTTAAGCAGATTAGGCGTTATGGATATTGCAAAAATGATACGAATTAATTAGCACGATGTTATGTATAAGTATGTTCTTCATTCTAGGGGCTCTTTCATCAAAGGGGACAAAGGAGGCGAGGGGGGGGGGGAAATGGGTAGTAATTTCCATGGGGGTAACTGCCCCTTAGTGCCCTCCCGTAGCTTCGCCACCTCTAAAGGTAATTGCCCTTACCCTACCTGAGGGGGAAGGAAACGAAAAGTAGGAAACAAGAGGAAAGAAAGAGAAGAAAAACGTGGAGGAAATCTAAAGCACAAATGGATCAGAAATCAGTGACCCGCGCGCCAGGTGAATTTACAGGTAAGGTAGGGCACGCCAAAAAATCGACTCGTCAAAAACCTCAGTCGGCCTCTCACCGAATCGCCTCGGGGCTCTGGCCGCCTAGAACGCCGACCGCCCTCCGCTCTTTCTCTAACCTCTGCCAACCCTCAGTATAACCGAAGTGCAAAATCAAAAGCGCTGTTTTTGACCTCGTTCACAGAGTTCATACAGATCGACCAAGTATTCTATTTTTGTACGTAAAATATAGTTATCACTGACTTCTATAGTTCCAAAAAAGACTAGATCGACCAAATATTTAATTTGTATCTCCAATCGCTGAATCAGAGTTCGTACACTTTTGCGAGGCTTTAAATAGCATCATCGCATTTTGAGTGAATAGTTACCATACGCGGCCCACCTACCAAGTAGGCCATCGCCTCATAATTTTAGATGATGATGATGATGATGATGATGATGATACAACTGAAATAGTAATGAGTTCTTTACTGAATTAAGTGTTTACCCTACTCATATTATACTTATAAGGCAATACTTGTCTTGACATAATGTTGGCCGAACTCGCGAAAAAGATAATAATGTGAATAGAAAGTGTAATACAACGAATAAACATGTGAGATAACGATACAAGAAACAAATAAAGCATCTTATAGAGTAAAAGGTTGCCAGGCATAGGTTGACAAATAAATTAGGAACAGAAATTGTGATGAAAATAATTGAGACTACATTACAACATATCATAATTGGTGATAGATATCGTAAAGATTATGGTGAAGATGACGTCGACGATGATGACGATGCTACTGCTGCTGCTGATTATGATGATGTTGTTGATGATGATGATGATAATGTTGATGATGCTGGTGATGATGTTGTTGATGATGATGATGATGATAATGTTGATGATGATGATGATGATGATGATGATGATGATGATGATGATGATGATGATGATGATGATGATGATGATGATGATGATGATGATGATGATGATGATGATGATGATGATGATGATGATGATGATGATGATGATGATGATGATGATGATGATGATGATGATGATGATGATGATGATGATGATCACGAGTATATTGCTCGTTATATTTAACTTGAGTTACAATGAGATTGCCCAAAATAAAAACAAAAAAACGGACGCCCAATGTGGGGCTCGAACCCACGACCCTGAGATTAAGAGTCTCATGCTCTACCGACTGAGCTAACCGGGCTTGTGAAACGCTATGGGGTTAATACACATATTAAATGCACAGGATCACATATTAAATGACGAGGAATAAGAAGGGAAATATGGCCATCGGTCAATAAACTTCCTAATTATATTGAAATAAATCTTAGAGTAATTATGATGATGCTGATGATGGTCTTTGTGATCATTATTGTTATCAAGACTAGATGATGATGATGATGATTACTGGTATTTTTTCCCCATCTGGTTATGGTAAAGGAACTATTGATACAGAGACGAATATAAAAGTGTTCGCAGAACCGTAACTTGTATTGTACAATAAAGGGGGAGTTCAGTTTTGGTATAGAAGGGCGCTGCACGAATTTTTTGTGTGTGTGAGATAATGAAAAACTGAGTGTCAAATTTCAAAGAGCATACAATTTGAAAGGCAGAATAAACTTTATTTGATAAAAATCGGTTCAGAAACGGCTGAAATATCAATAAATATATCCGATCTGAATAAAACTGGGGCCCAGATTTATTCGATGATTTTTACAAACATTTTTAAAATGCTTAAACTTTTTCAAAAATTTTCAAAAGAGGTTTTTAAATAGTTGTTGATGATCTCTCTATTCAATCATTAATTTAACGAATCATCACATGCATAATTACTATGAAAAATGGTTGAAACCAATGCTTTTTTTAGAGAGCGCCCTCTTGTGTTTGAATAGCTCTTTTTGAATGATAACAGGCTTTTTACTTAGTCGTATGTAATTTTTTGAGCATGGTGTAGTTATTACTATTAGTTTGTAACGTGCAGGTTTTGCAGGTTTTGGTTACTAAAGCTCAGCCTTACCAAAACTTTACTTTAAACTATTGTTTTCAATTAAACGCGAAACGATTAATGCTAAGAGGAATGGCTAGGCCTACTGCTCTCAGCTTCTAACATATTTTATCAAGTAAACAATAACGGTGTCTCATTATTTTAGATTCAATTTTGTGTGATTCATTTACGTCGAATACAGTAGACCTTTTCGATAATGCAAAAAAAAAAAAAAAACCTGGCCCATTGATATTTGCGAGAACACACGATTCACGAAAAGGTGACAAACAAACGGTCATTTATCTGGAATGTGTTAGGATAATTGGTGGTAAAATGTTCTTCTCAAAGTAATTGTCACCGTCTGAAGAGGGATCAATTTCTTAGCTTTGGACATGGATACCATTATACTACTTTGGATGTTAATTTGATGACTCCGGTGCGCAGGGTGCGGAACGCCTTCGGTAGGCTACCGCTGGAGTTGCGGGGGAGGTCAGCACCGATGGCCCCGCTGCTTCGGTACGTGGGTCGTGGTGCGAGGCAGCCTTGCCGCGGGGAGCCGTGGTCGTTCAATGAGGCCGTTGACACCAATATTTGTAACGTAAGCCCGCGCGGGTCTTTCCCCGCGCAGCGGGAGTCAGCGAAACCGAATACCAACACTCTTTACGCATCTTGGCCACTGAGCTTTACCATTTATCTTGCCTGACTGCGAAGGGTGGAGATCACTAATTCTGAAAATAGTATCTGGATATATATCATTTCCCGCTGAATTCTGTGGCGATAGTTGACACAACTGAGCGGCCATCAGCTGGCATTTTAAAAACTGTTTGTAAGCCTATGTTTGGACTTATATTATACACACGTGACGTGAGAATGGTACATGTACTGTAAATAATTCAATGTACAGCGAAAATTACTCTCTTTGGTAGCATGGCGAATCGATTGCGTCAGGTTCGGACAACCAGATGTCTATCCAGACTATTACTTGATATAATTTTTTTTATAAGTGAACTCAGCCAGTTTAATTGATGTAAATCGAATCTTGAATCCAGGTTTTCTATCATTTGAATAATTTTCCCTACGTCATTACAAACAGAGCGCATTGATTTCGAGCGAACAAGAAAATAACAATCGTCTGGCACTGAACGAAGAAAACGTTTTGAATAATCTATAATGATCTAAAAACTGATGTACATTTAGTTGGTAAGATGTGCCCCCAAAATATATTCAGAAAATAAATATTGCTAACCAGAATGTTTTGAGCAATACATTCTTGATACATGAATGCATCTAAATACCACCTCAACCTCTCTAGACTTGAGGCTACAATTGACTGATTGTGTGGCCCGCTCGTCTGTACCTACGCCGATGACCCGGGGGAGGAAACCATCCCTCCCTGCGCCCCATGTGGTACCGACTCTCACCTTTCTCTACCACCAACCACCCCCCCCCCCCCACCAACCCCCTCCGACTTTCAATATCCTTGCCAGTGGCATAGCCTGAGCAAACTAATTTGGTATACAGGGGCAAATAACTCCGCACATTTCTAGATTTTTCTTGATTTTAACCTTATCTGTATTATTATTGTTTACCTATTAAGTCAACATTGATCGAGGTGCGTAGCCCCCCCCCCCTTCTCCTCCCCACAGCACAAGTAGCTATAATTCACCGACCCTCGATGCGAGTTGATTATAAATAATCATGAATCATGAGATATAGGGGATAAGAAACATTTTATGAAGTTTAGCACCCCGTTAAACTTGCAAAAAAAAAGTACATTGGCAAGAAAATTAAGAGATGCAAATCCATGAAGATATTATAACAACCTTGGATAGACGAGGGCGGGGCAAAGATACCCAATACGCTGGGGGGGGGGGGGTCGAAACCTTTCCCTCAACACTATACCTGACAAATTTACCTTTTTGTCCCATTGAGAGCCTGGAGCAATAGATGGGGAAGAAGGGGGGGGGGGCAATAATGTCCACAACAGGGCGAGGTAACCAAACCCAACTCTTGCCCCCCCCCCCTTATACCTACCATGCATACCCATCCAATAATGGTTAATCTCAAAGCGCGGACTCGGTTTCTCCGACTCGGTTATACTCCCCGATACGAAGGGGGGCCACGGCGCGGCGGGGCTCAAGGGGGCCTCGGGGAGTTTCAACTCCTCACTTGTCAATATCCACAATTGAAAGAGAGAGGGGACTTACTGAAAGAAGGGGTATGATGAAAAGAAACAGCGAGGGGTCCATAAACAAAAAACTTCGGTGACAAATCCCTCACACCTATACCCCAATACCTGTTGATGGATGCCATCCATCCATCCCGTAACACTGACCACCTATTTCCGACAAGAAAAAAAAAACATGTCGAAAATGCAAAAATGTGTTACAAAAATTGGATGGTTTCCATCAAAATTGCAATTTGCCAAAATTTCGAAAATGTATTGTGGTATAGTTGCGAAAGGATTTGGGGCCTTGTATGGGGTAAGGCGCAGGTGATTGCTACACCCTCTTGACATTCTTTCCTCCTCTTCTAGCGACCCCTTTTTTTTTGAATGATTCAGGCATTGGCTACCCCGAACATTGAGAGGAATATTGCACACCCCAAAACAAGTTTGCAAACGTTGAAATGTCATAATCATAATACGAAAGAGTATATAGTTTAGTTATACACAAAACACTCCAGTACATTACACAAGTTATGGACTCTTTAGCTAGACCAAATAAATCCACAATGCACACTCAATTTCCATGAACCGCGACAAATTATCAAAATTACTCACGCGCAAGCGTAGCTAGAGGAGAGCGTGTGTTTGCTTCCAAACAAATTAACCATACATTGAAAGATGTAGAACTTTTTTTTACAGATAGTCCTATCAATTTCCTTATCGAATGCCTTAGCTTTTTTTTTGTTAACTTGGCACAGATATTTCCAAAGAAAAACAATTGAAATGACCAAAGATAATGATAATGCACCCATTTTTCTTCTTCAACATTTTGAAAATTAAGATATTCATTTTTTTTCTTTCTAAATTGACGGCGGATCTTCAGTCTTGAAGTGAGGCCAAAGAAAAAGTTGGATGGCAAACCAACTTTCAGTATCAATATTTGGTACCAACTTATTATTTAACATATTGAGTGATTGCGCATGTTTCCATCGTGATATCCGTGATGGTGCGTATACGATAATATCTTATATTATGGATACGCATGCACGCACGTACGCACGCACGCACGTAGGCAAACAGGCGAGCAGCTCGCAAGCAAGAAGACGCGCACGCGTCAAAATTGACGCGCATTCCAACACGAAAACCAATACGCTCTCGGTCGTTAATCGCAATTTGTACAATAATTGCAAGTGATTGCCCCAGCTTTATAAAAAACGAAAAAATGGGAGGGTTAGGTTTAGGGAAGACAAATTGAACAATGATTTGATTTGATCTGATGATAATTCTGAACATGTGCATGGCAATGGTTTAATGGGTTGACGGCTGGACTCGCACCTGGTTCGGTTGATTACCACCCCGCCGTGCAGAACGAGACGCCATTACACTCAAAATGGCCGACCACGCGACTATCTACGAATGTATGCTATTGCTTTTGGTGTGATCAATTTCCACTTTAGGACAAGAAAACTTCATAAATGTGGCAATTAATGATGGGACAATTGTCCCCTTGCGAATTCTTGCTCACCCTACGTTTTCCTTTGAGACATAATATCAACATAATAATGTTCATATTACGATACAAAATGTTTATACCAATTTATTATTTTAGCGATGGCTGTTTCATTCAATCACTGTCCCCTTCTTATTCCCCGTCTCTGTTGATCATGTGTATGTGTATGTTACACTGTTACCACAAGCCCGGTTAGCTCAGTCGGTAGAGCATGAGACTCTTAATCTCAGGGTCGTGGGTTCGAGCCCCACATTGGGCGTCCATATTTTGTTTGTATTGTTTATTGTATATTGTTTTGAGAATACGGACGTAGAGGAGAAGGTATTACTAACGCAGTGGTTGTGAAAGCCCGGTTAGCTCAGTCGGTAGAGCATGAGACTCTTAATCTCAGGGTCGTGGGTTCGAGCCCCACATTGGGCGTCCTTTTTTTTGGTATTGCTTATGTATTTTTTTTGGAGAACTTAGACATTGAAAACTTGTCCTTTTCTTAACGAAAACATGTTGGTTCAGTTCGTACTATCGCCATTATATTTCGTAATAATAAACATTCCTCATCATCCTCATCATCCTCATCATCCTCATCATCCTCATCAACATCATCATCATTATCATAATCACTATCATCACCATCATCACCATCATCATCATCGCCATCATCATCACCGATACCATCCTCAAGATTGAATTTTGACCCTTCTAATGCCCCCCTTGAGGAGCAATACCACCCCCCCTTCTTCAGTGTTAGACCACGTATACACACGCCACTATCACACAACTATCCCGAAACTGTCTACCCTTTTTTTCCTTCTTTCGGGAACGCTTCCATTGCTCATCTCATCAATCCCATCTTTCACTCCAGCATGTCCAAAATTGTCACCGTCAATTTAGCTGTGTCTATCATCGGACGCACTCCATTTCGTCTGTATGCCGCGAGATTCCCGTTATAGGTATTAGTACCTAGGTGGTCACTGGTCAGGAAATATTCGGATCCTGCGTCACACAACTTTCTTAAGAAAAGAAGAGAAAATAGTTGAGGAATGTCACGTGAGAGGAAATGGGATGGATGAAAAAGTACAAATTCAACAAAAGATGAGGTAGACTAAATTTGTTGGGGAAAGTGCAGAGGCGTATATAAAGCGTTTCCAGACTGTTCGCAGATGATGGATTCGTGCATATCGCACTTATCGCTTTTTCGTGACAAATCGAGACGATAATTTTGATCCTGCCTCCATAAATTAAACTTATACTGTGACCCCAAGAAGCAAAGTTTATTCAGTAATCAATATGATCTGTATTAATTTACACCCCCCAAAAAAAACAACAACATCAACAACAAAATCAACAACAGCAGCAACAACAACAACAACAAAGCAACAACAGCAACATCATCAACAACAACAACAGCAACAACAACAACGTATAACGTCATTACAGTAGGTTAAAGGCCTCACATCTGACCGGATTGCGTAAACGTATGCCAAACGTATAGAAAATATGCGAAATAAAATCATTCGGTGACGAACGTAATCTCCATTGTTGCTCGAAGAACGGATATGAAACGGATTTAACGTACAAAAACGCACGATTACCAGACATCACCGTATGAGCAACGGACAACACCGTACGAGTAACTTACAAGAACCGGTCAAAACGAAAGTGGAACGTATAAGAAACTGACAAAACGTTCTTCGAATGTATTTATTAGCCCGGTCATATCTGACCGGATTGCGAAAACGTACGCCAAACGAACAGCAAAATTGTCAATCCGTTCGTCTCCGTTCGTATACGTTTCTTGTCCTTTTCTTGTTCGGTGTATACGTTCCTTGTACGGCGAAAGTTTTGTGCATGCACAAAACTTGAAACGGAAACCACCGAATACAGTCGTCCGCTGGTCGTACGTTTGTTGTGCGCTGTGCATCCGTTTTGTTCGGAACTCGTACGTTTCACGTCCAGTTCGTATCCGTTGATGTCCGGTGGACCGGAAAACGAACGGATAACGAACCAAACGGATGCACAGCGTATAACAAATGTACGACCAACGGACGACTGTATTCGGTAGTGTCCGTTTCAAGTTCAAACGTATAGAACAGACATCGCCGTACAAGGAACGTATTCACCGAACAAGAAAAGGACAAGAAACGTATACGAACGGAGACGAACGGATTGACAATTTTGCTGTTCGTTTGACATACGTTTACTCAATCCGGTCAGATGTGACCGAGCCTTTAACAGTAGAGTTTGGAACAGTGAATTGTTGGAATTCCATGAAGAAAAAATGATGTGAGGATTAAACAGATTCCAAGTTCAGAGTGCATTGAATTTAAAAGTATGACCTTGTGTAAAAATGTAGACGATATAGTACCGAGTATATAGTGGAGATTTTGATTACCAAAAGGTTTTGAGCTCAGGACCAAAACATTTCGTAAGTGTGGGGTTTGTCAGTCAAAAAGACACAACATTCACATAGTATTATATGATAATATCCCCACACTAACCCTTTAGAGTTCCTTCTTATAGCTGATGCTTTTTGGCGAGTAGAATCAAGGAGGTATAAGATATACCTCCTTGGTAGAATCAAGACTTTTTCCTCTTTTATATCAGTGGTCAGAAGCTCATTTGGTGGCCCCGGGCCAGATGGCCTTCTTTGTTCGTGCTTTGCATTTTCTTTTTGATTCATTCTTTTTTAAAGACATGGACACTTAAAGACCAATCACTTTGATCTCAACACAATATTTGTCCAAGCCCGGTTAGCTCAGTCGGTAGAGCATGAGACTCTTAATCTCAGGGTCGTGGGTTTTTGGTTGTAATGTTTATTTTTTATTTATTTTAGTTGAGAACTTTGGACACTTGAAGAGAGGACATTTTACGAAGTCAGTGTCAAAGCCCGGTTAGCTCAGTCGGTAGAGCATGAGACTCTTAAATTCAGGGCCGTGGGTTCGAGCCCCACAATGGGCGTCCATGTTTTTGGTTGTATTGTTGATTTTCTATTGATTTCAGTTGAGAACTTTTGACACTTAAATAGAGGACGTTTTCTATAACGAAGTCAGTGTCAAAGCCCGGTTAGCTCAGTCGGTAGAGCATGAGACTCTTAATCTCAGGGTCGTGGGTTCGAGCCCCACATTGGGCGTCCATTTTTTGGGTTGTATTGTTGATTTTCTATTGATTTTATTTGAGAACTTTGGACACTTAAAGAGAGGACGATTTCTATAACGAACTCATTGTCAAAGCCCGGTTAGCTCAGTCGGTAGAGCATGAGACTCTTAATCTCAGGGTCGTGGGTTCGAGCCCCACATTGGGCGTCAATGTTTTTGGTTGTATTGTTGATTTTCTATTGATTTCAGTTGAGAACTTTGGACACTTAAAGAGAGGACGTTTTCTATAACAAAGTCAGTGTCAAAGCCCGGTTAGCTCAGTCGGTAGAGCATGAGACTCTTAATCTCAGGGTCGTGGGTTCGAGCCCCACATTGGGCGTCCATGTTTTTGGTTGTATTGTTGATTTTCTATTGATTTTATTTGAAAACTTTGGACACTTAAAGAGAGGACGTTTTCTATAACGAACTCATTATCAAAGCCCGGTTAGCTCAGTCGGTAGAGCATGAGACTCTTAATCTCAGGGTCGTGGGTTCGAGCCCTACATTGGCCGTCCATGTTTTTGGTTGTACTGTTGATTTTCTATTGATTTTATTTGAAAACTTTGGACACTTAAAGAGAGGACGTTTTCTATAACGAACTCATTGTCAAAGCCCGGTTAGCTCAGTCGGTAGAGCATGAGACTCTTAATCTCAGGGTCGTGGGTTCGAGCCCCACATTGGGCGTCTATGTTTTTGTGTTGGGTTGTTTATTTTATAATGATTTTAGTTGAGAACTTTGGACACTTGAAGAGAGGACAGTTTTCTACTAAAGAAGTCAGTGTCAAAGCCCGGTTAGCTCAGTCGGTAGAGCATGAGACTCTTAATCTCAGGGTCGTGGGTTCGAGCCCCACATTGGGCGTCCATGTTTTTGGTTGTATTGTTGATTTTCTATTGATTTTATTTGAAAACTTTGGACACTTAAAGAGAGGACGTTTTCTATAAGGAAGTCAGTGTCAAAGCCTGGTTAGCTCAGTCGGTAGAGCATGAGACTCTTAATCTCAGGGTCGTGGGTTCGAGCCCCACATTGGGTGTCCATGTTTTTGGTTGTATTGTTGATTTTCTATTGATTTTATTTGAGAAATTTGGACACTTGAAGAGAGGACAGTTTTCTACTAACGAAGTCAGTGTCAAAGCCCGGTTAGCTCAGTCGGTAGAGCATGAGACTCTTAATCTCAGGGTCGTGGGTTCGAGCACCACATTGGGCGTCCATGTTTTTGGTTGTATTGTTGAGTTTCTATTGATTTTATTTGAAAACTTTGGACACTTAAAGAGAGGACGTTTTCAATAACGAACTCATTGTCAAAGCCCGGTTAGCTCAGTCGGTAGAGCATGAGACTCTTAATCTCAGGGTCGTGGGTTCGAGCCCCACATTGGGCGTCCATGTTTTTGGTTGTATTGTTGATTTTCTATTGATTTTAGTTGAGAACTTTAGACACTTAAAGAGAGGACGTTTTCTATAACGAAGTAAGTGTCAAAGCCCGGTTAGCTCAGTCGGTAGAGCATGAGACTCTTAATCTCAGGGTCGTGGGTTCGAGCCCCACATTGGGCGTCCATGTTTTTGGTTGTATTGTTGATTTTCTATTGATTTTATTTGAAAACTTTGGACACTTAAAGAGAGGACGTTTTCTATAACGAACTCATTATCAAAGCCCGGTTAGCTCAGTCGGTAGAGCATGAGACTCTTAATCTCAGGGTCGTGGGTTCGAGCCCCACATTGGGCGTCTATGTTTTTTTGTTGGGTTGTTTATTTTATAATGATTTTAGTTGAGAACTTTGGACACTTGAAGACAGGACAGTTTTCTACTAAAGAAGTCAGTGTCAAAGCCCGGTTAGCTCAGTCGGTAGAGCATGAGACTCTTAATCTCAGGGTCGTGGGTTCGAGCCCCACATTGGGCGTCCATGTTTTTGGTTGTATTGTTGATTTTCTATTGATTTTATTTGAAAACTTTGGACACTTAAAGAGAGGACGTTTTCTATAAGGAAGTCAGTGTCAAAGCCTGGTTAGCTCAGTCGGTAGAGCATGAGACTCTTAATCTCAGGGTCGTGGGTTCGAGCCCCACATTGGGTGTCCATGTTTTTGGTTGTATTGTTGATTTTCTATTGATTTTATTTGAGAAATTTGGACACTTGAAGAGAGGACAGTTTTCTACTAACGAAGTCAGTGTCAAAGCCCGGTTAGCTCAGTCGGTAGAGCATGAGACTCTTAATCTCAGGGTCGTGGGTTCGAGCACCACATTGGGCGTCCATGTTTTTGGTTGTATTGTTGAGTTTCTATTGATTTTATTTGAAAACTTTGGACACTTAAAGAGAGGACGTTTTCTATAACGAACTCATTGTCAAAGCCCGGTTAGCTCAGTCGATAGAGCATGAGACTCTTAATCTCAGGGTCGTGGGTTCGAGCCCCACATTGGGCGTCCATGTTTTTGGTTGTATTGTTGATTTTCTATTGATTTTAGTTGAGAACTTTAGACACTTAAAGAGAGGACGTTTTCTATAACGAAGTAAGTGTCAAAGCCCGGTTAGCTCAGTCGGTAGAGCATGAGACTCTTAATCTCAGGGTCGTGGGTTCGAGCCCCACATTGGGCGTCCATGTTTTTGGTTGTATTGTTGATTTTCTATTGATTTTATTTGAAAACTTTGGACACTTAAAGAGAGGACGTTTTCTATAACGAACTCATTATCAAAGCCCGGTTAGCTCAGTCGGTAGAGCATGAGACTCTTAATCTCAGGGTCGTGGGTTCGAGCCCCACATTGGGCGTCCATGTTTTTGGTTGTATTGTTGATTTTCTATTGATTTTAGTTGAGAACTTTGGACACTTAAAGAGAGGACGTTTTCTATAACGAAGTCAGTGTCAAAGCCCGGTTAGCTCAGTCGGTAGAGCATGAGACTCTTAATCTCAGGGTCGTGGGTTCGAGCCCCACATTGGGCGTCCATGTTTTTGGTTGTATTGTTGATTTTCTATTGATTTTAGTTGAGAACTTTGGACACGTAAAGAGAGGACGTTTTCTATAACGAAGTTAGTGTCAAAGCCCGGTTAGCTCAGTCGGTAGAGCATGAGACTCTTAATCTCAGGGTCGTGGGTTCGAGCCCCACATTGGGCGTCCATGTTTTTGGTTGTGTTGTTTATGTTATAATGATTTTAGTTGAGAACTTTGGACACTTAAAGAGAGGACGTTTTCTAAAACGAAGTCGGTGTCAAAGCCCGGTTAGCTCAGTCGGTAGAGCATGAGACTCTTAATCTCAGGGTCGTGGGTTCGAGCCCCACATTGGGCGTCCATGTTTTTGGTTGTATTGTTGATTTTCTATTGATTTTATTTGAGAACTTTAGACACTTAAAGAGAGGACGTTTTCTATAACGAAGTCAGTGTCAAGCCCGGTTAGCTCAGTCGGTAGAGCATGGGACTCTTAATCTCAGGGTCGTGGGTTCGAGCCCCACATTGGGCGTCCATGTTTTTGGTTGTATTGTTGATTTTCTATTGATTTTAGTTGAGAACTTTGGACACTTAAAGAGAGGACGTTTTCTATAACGAAGTCAGTGTCAAAGCCCGGTTAGCTCAGTCGGTAGAGCATGAGACTCTTAATCTCAGGGTCGTGGGTTCGAGCCCCACATTGGGCGTCCATGTTTTTGGTTGTATTGTTGATTTTCTATTGATTTTAGTTGAGAACTTTGGACACGTAAAGAGAGGACGTTTTCTATAACGAAGTTAGTGTCAAAGCCCGGTTAGCTCAGTCGGTAGAGCATGAGACTCTTAATCTCAGGGTCGTGGGTTCGAGCCCCACATTGGGCGTCCATGTTTTTGGTTGTATTGTTGATTTTCTATTGATTTTATTTGAAAACTTTGGACACTTAAAGAGAGGACGTTTTCTATGACGAACTCATTGTCAAAGCCCGGTTAGCTCGTTCGGTAGAGCATGAGACTCTTAATCTCAGGGTCGTGGGTTCGAGCCCCACATTGGGCGTCCATGTTTTTGGTTGTATTGTTGATTTTCTATTGATTTTAGTTGAGAATTGTGGACACTTAAAGAGAGGACGTTTTCTATAACGAAGTAAGTGTCAAAGCCCGGTTAGCTCAGTCGGTAGAGCATGAGACTCTTAATCTCAGGGTCGTGGGTTCGAGCCCCACATTGGGCGTCCATGTTTTTGGTTGTATTGTTGATTTTCTATTGATTTTATTTGAGAAATTTGGACACTTGAAGAGAGGACAGTTTTCTACTAACGAAGTCAGTGTCAAAGCCCGGTTAGCTCAGCCGGTAGAGCATGAGACTCTTAATCTCAGGGTCGTGGGTTCGAGCCCCACATTGGGCGTCCATGTTTTTGGTTGTATTGTTGAGTTTCTATTGATTTTATTTGAGAACTTTGGACACTTAAAGAGAGGACGTTTTCTATAACGAAGTCAGTGTCAAAGCCCGGTTAGCTCAGTCGGTAGAGCATGAGACTCTTAATCTCAGGGTCGTGGGTTCGAGCCCCACATTGGGCGTCCATGTTTTTGGTTGTATTGTTGATTTTCTATTGATTTTAGTTGAGAACTTTGGACACTTAAAGAGAGGACGTTTTCTATAACGAACTCAGTGTCAAAGCCCGGTTAGCTCAGTCGGTAGAGCATGAGACTCTTAATCTCAGGGTCGTGGGTTCGAGCCCCACATTGGGCGTCAATGTTTTTTTGTTGGGTTGTATATTTTATAATGATTTTAGTTGAGAACTTTGGACACTTGAAGAGAGGACAGTTTTCTACTAAAGAAGTCAGTGTCAAAGCCCGGTTAGCTCAGTCGGTAGAGCATGAGACTCTTAATCTCAGGGTCGTGGGTTCGAGCCCCACATTGGGCGTCCATGTTTTTGGTTGTATTGTTGATTTTCTATTGATTTTATTTGAAAACTTTGGACACTTAAAGAGAGGACCGTTTTCTATAACGAAGTCAGTGTCAAAGCCCGGTTAGCTCAGTCGGTAGAGCATGGGACTCTTAATCTCAGGGTCGTGGGTTCGAGTCCCACATTGGGCGTCCATGTTTGTGGTTGTATTGTTGAGTTTCTATTGATTTTATTTGAAAACTTTGGACACTTAAAGAGAGGACGTTTTCTATAACGAACTCATTGTCAAAGCCCGGTTAGCTCAGTCGGTAGAGCATGAGACTCTTAATCTCAGGGTCGTGGGTTCGAGCCCCACATTGGGCGTCCATGTTTTTGGTTGTATTGTTGATTTTCTATTGATTTTAGTTGAGAACTTTAGACACTTAAAGAGAGGACGTTTTCTATAACGATGTAAGTGTCAAAGCCCGGTTAGCTCAGTCGATAGAGCATGAGACTCTTAATCTCAGGGTCGTGGGTTCGAGCCCCACATTGGGCGTCCATGTTTTTGGTTGTATTGTTGATTTTCTATTGATTTTAGTTGAGAACTTTGGACACTTAAAGAGAGGACGTTTTCTATAACGAAGTCAGTGTCAAAGCCCGGTTAGCTCAGTCGGTAGAGCATGAGACTCTTAATCTCAGGGTCGTGGGTTCGAGCCCCACATTGGGCGTCCATGTTTTTGGTTGTATTGTTGATTTTCTATTGATTTTATTTGAAAACTTTGGACACTTAAAGAGAGGACGTTTTCTATGACGAACTCATTGTCAAAGCCCGGTTAGCTCAGTCGGTAGAGCATGAGACTCTTAATCTCAGGGTCGTGGGTTCGAGCCCCACATTGGGCGTCCATGTTTTTGGTTGTATTGTTGATTTTCTATTGATTTTAGTTGAGAATTTTGGACACTTAAAGAGAGGACGTTTTCTATAACGAAGTAAGTGTCAAAGCCCGGTTAGCTCAGTCGGTAGAGCATGAGACTCTTAATCTCAGGGTCGTGGGTTCGAGCCCCACATTGGGCGTCCATGTTTTTGGTTGTATTGTTGATTTTCTATTGATTTTATTTGAAAACTTTGGACACTTAAAGAGAGGACGTTTTCTATGACGAACTCATTGTCAAAGCCCGGTTAGCTCAGTCGGTAGAGCATGAGACTCTTAATCTCAGGGTCGTGGGTTCGAGCCCCACATTGGGCGTCCATGTTTTTGGTTGTATTGTTTATTTTCTATTGATTTTAGTTGAGAATTTTGGACACTTAAAGAGAGGACGTTTTCTATAACGAAGTAAGTGTCAAAGCCCGGTTAGCTCAGTCGGTAGAGCATGAGACTCTTAATCTCAGGGTCGTGGGTTCGAGCCCCACGTTGGGCGTCCATGTTTTTGGTTGTGTTGTTGATTTTCTATTGATTTTATTTGAAAACTTTGGACACTTAAAGAGAGGACGTTTTCTATAAGGAAGTCAGTGTCAAAGCCCGGTTAGCTCAGTCGGTAGAGCATGAGACTCTTAATCTCAGGGTCGTGGGTTCGAGCCCCACATTGGGCGTCCATGTTTTTGGTTGTGTTGTTTATGTTATAATGATTTTAGTTGAGAACTTTGGACACTTAAAGAGAGGACGTTTTCTAAAACGAAGTCGGTGTCAAAGCCCGGTTAGCTCAGTCGGTAGAGCATGAGACTCTTAATCTCAGGGTCGTGGGTTCGAGCCCCACATTGGGCGTCCATGTTTTTGGTTGTATTGTTGATTTTCTATTGATTTTATTTGAGAACTTTAGACACTTAAAGAGAGGACGTTTTCTATAACGAAGTCAGTGTCAAGCCCGGTTAGCTCAGTCGGTAGAGCATGGGACTCTTAATCTCAGGGTCGTGGGTTCGAGCCCCACATTGGGCGTCCATGTTTTTGGTTGTATTGTTGATTTTCTATTGATTTTAGTTGAGAACTTTGGACACTTAAAGAGAGGACGTTTTCTATAACGAAGTCAGTGTCAAAGCCCGGTTAGCTCAGTCGGTAGAGCATGAGACTCTTAATCTCAGGGTCGTGGGTTCGAGCCCCACATTGGGCGTCCATGTTTTTGGTTGTATTGTTGATTTTCTATTGATTTTAGTTGAGAACTTTGGACACGTAAAGAGAGGACGTTTTCTATAACGAAGTTAGTGTCAAAGCCCGGTTAGCTCAGTCGGTAGAGCATGAGACTCTTAATCTCAGGGTCGTGGGTTCGAGCCCCACATTGGGCGTCCATGTTTTTGGTTGTATTGTTGATTTTCTATTGATTTTATTTGAAAACTTTGGACACTTAAAGAGAGGACGTTTTCTATGACGAACTCATTGTCAAAGCCCGGTTAGCTCGTTCGGTAGAGCATGAGACTCTTAATCTCAGGGTCGTGGGTTCGAGCCCCACATTGGGCGTCCATGTTTTTGGTTGTATTGTTGATTTTCTATTGATTTTAGTTGAGAATTGTGGACACTTAAAGAGAGGACGTTTTCTATAACGAAGTAAGTGTCAAAGCCCGGTTAGCTCAGTCGGTAGAGCATGAGACTCTTAATCTCAGGGTCGTGGGTTCGAGCCCCACATTGGGCGTCCATGTTTTTGGTTGTATTGTTGATTTTCTATTGATTTTATTTGAGAAATTTGGACACTTGAAGAGAGGACAGTTTTCTACTAACGAAGTCAGTGTCAAAGCCCGGTTAGCTCAGCCGGTAGAGCATGAGACTCTTAATCTCAGGGTCGTGGGTTCGAGCCCCACATTGGGCGTCCATGTTTTTGGTTGTATTGTTGAGTTTCTATTGATTTTATTTGAGAACTTTGGACACTTAAAGAGAGGACGTTTTCTATAACGAAGTCAGTGTCAAAGCCCGGTTAGCTCAGTCGGTAGAGCATGAGACTCTTAATCTCAGGGTCGTGGGTTCGAGCCCCACATTGGGCGTCCATGTTTTTGGTTGTATTGTTGATTTTCTATTGATTTTAGTTGAGAACTTTGGACACTTAAAGAGAGGACGTTTTCTATAACGAACTCAGTGTCAAAGCCCGGTTAGCTCAGTCGGTAGAGCATGAGACTCTTAATCTCAGGGTCGTGGGTTCGAGCCCCACATTGGGCGTCAATGTTTTTTTGTTGGGTTGTATATTTTATAATGATTTTAGTTGAGAACTTTGGACACTTGAAGAGAGGACAGTTTTCTACTAAAGAAGTCAGTGTCAAAGCCCGGTTAGCTCAGTCGGTAGAGCATGAGACTCTTAATCTCAGGGTCGTGGGTTCGAGCCCCACATTGGGCGTCCATGTTTTTGGTTGTATTGTTGATTTTCTATTGATTTTATTTGAAAACTTTGGACACTTAAAGAGAGGACCGTTTTCTATAACGAAGTCAGTGTCAAAGCCCGGTTAGCTCAGTCGGTAGAGCATGGGACTCTTAATCTCAGGGTCGTGGGTTCGAGTCCCACATTGGGCGTCCATGTTTGTGGTTGTATTGTTGAGTTTCTATTGATTTTATTTGAAAACTTTGGACACTTAAAGAGAGGACGTTTTCTATAACGAACTCATTGTCAAAGCCCGGTTAGCTCAGTCGGTAGAGCATGAGACTCTTAATCTCAGGGTCGTGGGTTCGAGCCCCACATTGGGCGTCCATGTTTTTGGTTGTATTGTTGATTTTCTATTGATTTTAGTTGAGAACTTTAGACACTTAAAGAGAGGACGTTTTCTATAACGATGTAAGTGTCAAAGCCCGGTTAGCTCAGTCGGTAGAGCATGAGACTCTTAATCTCAGGGTCGTGGGTTCGAGCCCCACATTGGGCGTCCATGTTTTTGGTTGTATTGTTGATTTTCTATTGATTTTAGTTGAGAACTTTGGACACTTAAAGAGAGGACGTTTTCTATAACGAAGTCAGTGTCAAAGCCCGGTTAGCTCAGTCGGTAGAGCATGAGACTCTTAATCTCAGGGTCGTGGGTTCGAGCCCCACATTGGGCGTCCATGTTTTTGGTTGTATTGTTGATTTTCTATTGATTTTATTTGAAAACTTTGGACACTTAAAGAGAGGACGTTTTCTATGACGAACTCATTGTCAAAGCCCGGTTAGCTCAGTCGGTAGAGCATGAGACTCTTAATCTCAGGGTCGTGGGTTCGAGCCCCACATTGGGCGTCCATGTTTTTGGTTGTATTGTTGATTTTCTATTGATTTTAGTTGAGAATTTTGGACACTTAAAGAGAGGACGTTTTCTATAACGAAGTAAGTGTCAAAGCCCGGTTAGCTCAGTCGGTAGAGCATGAGACTCTTAATCTCAGGGTCGTGGGTTCGAGCCCCACATTGGGCGTCCATGTTTTTGGTTGTATTGTTGATTTTCTATTGATTTTATTTGAAAACTTTGGACACTTAAAGAGAGGACGTTTTCTATGACGAACTCATTGTCAAAGCCCGGTTAGCTCAGTCGGTAGAGCATGAGACTCTTAATCTCAGGGTCGTGGGTTCGAGCCCCACATTGGGCGTCCATGTTTTTGGTTGTATTGTTTATTTTCTATTGATTTTAGTTGAGAATTTTGGACACTTAAAGAGAGGACGTTTTCTATAACGAAGTAAGTGTCAAAGCCCGGTTAGCTCAGTCGGTAGAGCATGAGACTCTTAATCTCAGGGTCGTGGGTTCGAGCCCCACATTGGGCGTCCATGTTTTTGGTTGTGTTGTTGATTTTCTATTGATTTTATTTGAAAACTTTGGACACTTAAAGAGAGGACGTTTTCTATAAGGAAGTCAGTGTCAAAGCCCGGTTAGCTCAGTCGGTAGAGCATGAGACTCTTAATCTCAGGGTCGTGGGTTCGAGCCCCACATTGGGCGTCCATGTTTTTGGTTGTATTGTTGATTTTCTATTGATTTTATTTGAGAAATTTGGACACTTGAAGAGAGGACAGTTTTCTACTAACGAAGTCAGTGTCAAAGCCCGGTTAGCTCAGTCGGTAGAGCATGAGACTCTTAATCTCAGGGTCGTGGGTTCGAGCCCCACATTGGGCGTCCATGTTTTTGGTTGTATTGTTGAGTTTCTATTGATTTTATTTGAGAACTTTGGACACTTAAAGAGAGGACGTTTTCTATAACGAAGTCAGTGTCAAAGACCCGTTAGCTCAGTCGGTAGAGCATGAGACTCTTAATCTCAGGGTCGTGGGTTCGAGCCCCACATTGGGCGTCCATGTTTTTGGTTGTATTGTTGATTTTCTATTGATTTTATTTGAGAACTTTGGACACTTAAAGAGAGGACGTTTTCTATAACGAACTCAGTGTCAAAGCCCGGTTAGCTCAGTCGGTAGAGCATGAGACTCTTAATCTCAGGGTCGTGGGTTCGAGCCCCACATTGGGCGTCAATGTTTTTTTGTTGGGTTGTATATTTTATAATGATTTTAGTTGAGAACTTTGGACACTTGAAGAGAGGACAGTTTTCTACTAAAGAAGTCAGTGTCAAAGCCCGGTTAGCTCAGTCGGTAGAGCATGAGACTCTTAATCTCAGGGTCGTGGGTTCGAGCCCCACATTGGGCGTCCATGTTTTTGGTTGTATTGTTGATTTTCTATTGATTTTATTTGAAAACTTTGGACACTTAAAGAGAGGACCGTTTTCTATAACGAAGTCAGTGTCAAAGCCCGGTTAGCTCAGTCGGTAGAGCATGGGACTCTTAATCTCAGGGTCGTGGGTTCGAGTCCCACATTGGGCGTCCATGTTTGTGGTTGTATTGTTGAGTTTCTATTGATTTTATTTGAGAAATTTGGACACTTGAAGAGAGGACAGTTTTCTACTAACGAAGTCAGTGTCAAAGCCCGGTTAGCTCAGTCGGTAGAGCATGAGACTCTTAATCTCAGGGTCGTGGGTTCGAGCCCCACATTGGGCGTCCATGTTTTTGGTTGTATTGTTGAGTTTCTATTGATTTTATTTGAGAACTTTGGACACTTAAAGAGAGGACGTTTTCTATAACGAAGTCAGTGTCAAAGACCCGTTAGCTCAGTCGGTAGAGCATGAGACTCTTAATCTCAGGGTCGTGGGTTCGAGCCCCACATTGGGCGTCCATGTTTTTGGTTGTATTGTTGATTTTCTATTGATTTTATTTGAGAACTTTGGACACTTAAAGAGAGGACGTTTTCTATAACGAACTCAGTGTCAAAGCCCGGTTAGCTCAGTCGGTAGAGCATGAGACTCTTAATCTCAGGGTCGTGGGTTCGAGCCCCACATTGGGCGTCAATGTTTTTTTGTTGGGTTGTATATTTTATAATGATTTTAGTTGAGAACTTTGGACACTTGAAGAGAGGACAGTTTTCTACTAAAGAAGTCAGTGTCAAAGCCCGGTTAGCTCAGTCGGTAGAGCATGAGACTCTTAATCTCAGGGTTTTCTATAACGAAGTCAGTGTCAAAGCCCGGTTAGCTCAGTCGGTAGAGCATGGGACTCTTAATCTCAGGGTCGTGGGTTCGAGTCCCACATTGGGCGTCCATGTTTGTGGTTGTATTGTTGAGTTTCTATTGATTTTATTTTATTTGAAAACTTTGGACACTTAAAGAGAGGACGTTTTCTATAACGAACTCATTGTCAAAGCCCGGTTAGCTCAGTCGGTAGAGCATGAGACTCTTAATCTCAGGGTCGTGGGTTCGAGCCCCACATTGGGCGTCCATGTTTTTGGTTGTATTGTTGATTTTCTATTGATTTTAGTTGAGAACTTTGGACACTTAAAGAGAGGACGTTTTCTATAACGAAGTCAGTGTCAAAGCCCGGTTAGCTCAGTCGGTAGAGCATGAGACTCTTAATCTCAGGGTCGTGGGTTCGAGCCCCACATTGGGCGTCCATGTTTTTGGTTGTATTGTTGATTTTCTATTGATTTTAGTTGAGAATTTTGGACACTTAAAGAGAGGACGTTTTCTATAACGAAGTAAGTGGCAAAGCCCGGTTAGCTCAGTCGGTAGAGCATGAGACTCTTAATCTCAGGGTCGTGGGTTCGAGCCCCACATTGGGCGTCCATGTTTTTGGTTGTATTGTTGATTTTCTATTGATTTTAGTTGAGAACTTTAGACACTTAAAGAGAGGACGTTTTCTATATCGAAGTAAGTGTCAAAGCCCGGTTAGCTCAGTCGGTAGAGCATGAGACTCTTAAGCCCGGCGCAGACAGCCCCGACTCGACCCGATCCGACTGGTTTTCTGCCTGATTAACTCAGTATACGTTGCCTCTGGACTCCGGTTTTGCCAGTCAAGAGCCAGATGGAGGTCATTCGAGGCCGAATCAACATGTTGGATCGGCTCCGACTGAGCGAATCTGACTCTAGCCTGACTGAAAACCAGTCGGATCGGGTCGAGTCGGATCTGTCTGCGCTGGGCCTTAATCTCAGGGTCGTGAGTTCGAGCCCCACATTGGGCGTCTATGATTTTGGTTGTGTTGTTTATGTTATAATGATTTTAGTTGAGAACTTTGGACACTTAAAGAGAGGACGTTTTCTAAAACGAAGTCAGTGTCAAAGCCCGGTTAGCTCAGTCGGTAGAGCATGAGACTCTTAATCTCAGGGTCGTGGGTTCGAGCCCCACATTGGGCGTCCATGTTTTTGGTTGTATTGTTGATTTTCTATTGATTTTATTTGAGAACTTTAGACACTTAAAGAGAGGACGTTTTCTATAACGAAGTAAGTGTCAAAGCCCGGTTAGCTCAGTCGGTAGAGCATGAGACTCTTATGCCCGGCGCAGACAGAGCCGACTCGACTGGTTGTCATTCCGATCGGCTCAGTTT
This sequence comes from Echinarachnius parma, assembly GCA_037951105.1. NCBI lineage: Eukaryota > Metazoa > Echinodermata > Echinoidea > Clypeasteroida > Echinarachniidae > Echinarachnius > Echinarachnius parma. The sequence continues at coordinate 127,549 of JBAMJV010005155.1, forward strand.
TCAGTGCCTCGCGACACACATTTTCCAGTCGAGAGACAGTCGGATGCCAGTTGGGGCCGATTCAACAAGATAAATCTGCTCCGACCGACCGGGCCCAACTCTAGCCTGATTGAAACCAGTCGGGTCGGGTCGAGTCGGCTCTGTCTGCGCCGGGCTTAAATCTCAGGGTCGTGAGTTCGAGCCCCACATTGGGCGTCTATGTTTTTGGTTGTGTTGTTTATGTTATAATGATTTTAGTTGAGAACTTTGGACACTTAAAGAGAGGACGTTTTCTAAAACGAAGTCAGTGTCAGAGCCCGGTTAGCTCAGTCGGTAGAGCATGAGACTCTTAATCTCAGGGTCGTGGGTTCGAGCCCCACATTGGGCGTCCATGTTTTTGGTTGTATTGTTGATTTTCTATTGATTTTAGTTGAGAACTTTGGACACTTAAAGAGAGGACGTTTTCTATAACGAAGTTAGTGTCAAAGCCCGGTTAGCTCAGTCGGTAGAGCATGAGACTCTTAATCTCAGGGTCGTGGGTTCGAGCCCCACATTGGGCGTCCAAAGTTTTGGTTGTATTGTTGATTTTCTATTGATTTTATTTGAAAACTTTGGACACTTAAAGAGAGGACGTTTTCTATAACGAACTCATTGTCAAAGCCCGGTTAGCTCAGTCGGTAGAGCATGAGACTCTTAATCTCAGGGTCGTGGGTTCGAGCCCCACATTGGGCGTCCATGTTTTTGGTTGTATTGTTGATTTTTATAATGATTTTAGTTGAGAACTTTGGACACTTGAAGAGAGGACAGTTTTCTACTAAAGAAGTCAGTGTCAAAGCCCGGTTAGCTCAGTCGGTAGAGCATGAGACTCTTAATCTCAGGGTCGTGGGTTCGAGCCCCACATTGGGCGTCCATGTTTTTGGATGTGTTGTTGATTTTCTATTGATTTTATTTGAAAACTTTGGACACTTAAAGAGAGGACGTTTTCTCTAAGGAAGTCAGTGTCAAAGCTCGGTTAGCTCAGTCGGTAGAGCACGAGACTCTTAATCTCAGGGTCGTGGGTTCGAGCCCCACATTGGGCGTCCATGTTTTTGGTTGTATTGTTGATTTTCTATTGATTTTATTTGAGAAATTTGGACACTTGAAGAGAGGACAGTTTTCTACTAACGAAGTCAGTGTCAAAGCCCGGTTAGCTCAGTCGGTAGAGCATGAGACTCTTAATCTCAGGGTCGTGGGTTCGAGCCCCACATTGGGCGTCCATGTTTTGGTTGTATTGTTGAGTTTCTATTGATTTTATTTGAGAACTTTGGACACTTAAAGAGAGGACGTTTTCTATAACGAAGTCAGTGTCAAAGACCCGTTAGCTCAGTCGGTAGAGCATGAGACTCTTAATCTCAGGGTCGTGGGTTCGAGCCCCACATTGGGCGTCCATGTTTTTGGTTGTATTGTTGATTTTCTATTGATTTTTAGTTGAGAACTTTGGACACTTAAAGAGAGGACGTTTTCTATAACGAAGTCAGTGTCAAAGCCCGGTTAGCTCAGTCGAAAAGAGCCATGTATTTCTTCGAGTGACTCAAATTGGCAACGTACCCTGGCAAAGTTGTGGACAACTCCCCATACATTTTGTACACAACATTTCAGTTTTGTTCAATTTTCTCAAAATTTATGTTTACCCTTCGTTCGAGTTCAACATATGTTTTGTAGAATGCTTTTATACATAACATATCATGAGTTGGGGGAATGGAAAAATGCGACTATGAAGAAAACTGTAAAAATGGGAACATTTGTGTACAAAACATATGGGGAGTTGTCCACACACTTATCAGAGTGCGTTGCCAATTTGAGTTCCCCATAGGAATAAATGGACATCTTCAAAGAGCCGTAGTTTTCTTGTTTCTTACCCGATTATGCTCTAACTTTCAGAGATTTTTCTTCTTAATCTCTTCAAGACTATGAAAGCAACATTTTGCTTGGGTTTCATTGCCCTTTAATCTCAGGGTCGTGGGTTCGAGCCCCACATTGGGCGTCCATGTTTTTGGTTGTATTGTTGATTTTCTATTGATTTTATTTGAAAACTTTGGACACTTAAAGAGAGGACGTTTTCTATGATGAACTCATTGTCAAAGCCCGGTTAGCTCAGTCGGTAGAGCATGAGACTCTTAATCTCAGGGTCGTGGGTTCGAGCCCCACATTTGGGCGTCCATGTTTTTGGTTGTATTGTTGATTTTCTATTGATTTTAGTTGAGAATTTTGGACACTTAAAGAGAGGACGTTTTCTATAACGAAGTAAGTGTCAAAGCCCGGTTAGCTCAGTCGGTAGAGCATGAGACTCTTAATCTCAGGTTCGTGGGTTCGAGCCCCACATTGGGCGTCTATGTTTTTTTGTTGGGTTGTTTATTTTATAATGATTTTAGTTGAGAACTTTGGACACTTGAAGAGAGGACAGTTTTCTACTAAAGAAGTCAGTCTCAAAGCCCGGTTAGCTCAGTCGGTATAGCATGAGACTCTTAATCTCAGGGTCGTGGGTTCGAGCCCCACATTGGGCGTCCATGTTTTTGGTTGTATTGTTGATTTTCTATTGATTGTATTTGAAAACTTTGGACACTTGAAGAGAGGACAGTTTTCTACTAACGAAGTCAGTGTCAAAGCCCGGTTAGCTCAGTCGGTAGAGCATGAGACTCTTAATCTCAGGGTCGTGGGTTTGGGCCCCACATTGGGCGTCCATGTTTTTGGTTGTATTGTTGAGTTTCTATTGATTTTATTTGAAAACTTTGGACACTTAAAGAGAGGACGTTTTCTATAACGAACTCATTGTCAAAGCCCGGTTAGCTCAGTCGGTAGAGCATGAGACTCTTAATCTCAGGGTCGTGGGTTCGAGCCCCACATTGGGCGTCTATGTTTTTGTTGGGTTGTTTATTTTATAATGATTTTAGTTGAGAACTTTGGACACTTGAAGAGAGGACAGTTTTCTACTAACGTAGTGAGTGTCAAAGCCCGGTTAGCTCAGTCGGTAGAGCATGAGACTCTTAATATCAGGGTCATGGGTTCGAGCCCCACATTGGGCTTCCATGTTTTTGGTTGCATTGTTGATTTTCTATTGTTGAGAACTTTGACACTTAAAGAGAGGTCGTTTTCTATAACGAAGTCAGTGTCAAAGCCCGGTTAGCTCAGTCGGTAGAGCATGAGACTCTTAATCTCAGGGTCGTGGGTTCGAGCCCCACATTGGGTGTCCATGTTTTTGGTTGCATTGTTTATTTTCTGTTGATTTTAGTTGTAAACTTTGGACACTTGAAGAGAGGACATCACTTTCTTCGAATGCAGTCGTTGTCAGAGGCCGGTTAGCTCAGTCGGTAGAACATGAGACTCTTATTTTCAGGGTCCTTTCGAGCCCCACATTTTGCGTATTAACATTTTGATAACATCTTATAAGAAACTGTAATGTTTTTTACTTCAAGAAGTGAAAATCAGCAACAGCATAATGATTATTTGCATGACATTTTATTAAAGAAACTTTATAATATTTGCTTGAATGCTATGAATAAGTGCAATGACTGGTCATTACTCATTTGTATGGCTGACAAAAGTTCACCAAACGACACACTTAAAAAGTACAGACATACTTATCAATGACTTTGTCTACAGATATCTTATTCAATTTGTTATGTATGATTATACACATCATTACCCACTCAAGTTCACACCTACAGGGCAAAAGTTTTCAGGCGGTCTGCCTCTCCAATTTAGTCCCTTCCGCCCCCCTAAGAGAAACGAGGCAATGATATCATGCTGAAATTGTCTGAAGCGGTGGCGTGTATACCATGCTTATAATGCCCTCCGCACACAAAGCCGACTCGACCCGATCCGACTGGTTTTCTGTCAGGCTTGAGTCGGTTTCGCTCAGTCGGAGCCGATTCAACATATTGAATCAGCCTCGAATGATCTCCGTCTGGCTCTTGACCGACACAACAGGAGTTCTGAAGCTGAACCGACTGAAAACCAGTCGGATCGGGTCGAGTCGGCTCTGTGTGCGGAGAGCTTATCTACTGACCTCTACTATAGGTCAGTGAGCTTATCATGTATACGAGATTTGGATTTGTAAATCAGACTGGCGGTTCCACATTGTGAACTCATTGCGCACGGTGCGAAATACACACTGTCTCGGTGGCTTATGGTGCGCACAAACTAGCCAAGTTACATATGGCGAACACGGTTACACATCACATTTGCACGTGCATTTGAGGCATTGGAGTCATTGGAGGAAATGTATTCATCAAAATTGAGTTTGTTGCATTATAAATGTGTCAGAAACGATCATATTAAACAAAAAAATGTTAGACAGGTATTGTACTCTTTGTATAATTTTCACTGGCAAATTCATGTGGTTGCTATATTCATTAGCCAATTTATTCGTATTAGTTTCGGGTGACATGCTCAGCATACACAAAACCCCTAGCAGACAACATCGAGCGAACTTCGTACTATCTAACTGTCCCATAATGCAATGCGATGGAAGAAATGCGAAGGCTCGTATGGTGTTATGACGTATTTCTAAAGTATATTTTACAATCACAATAAAAACAGATATTAAAATCTTTTTCACGACACTAGATAATAAATTATTCAACATTTTGATTATTTTATTAATTAAAATGTGTTTTCCATGACGTTTTTAGCAGATTCTCAAGACTATATCGCTAAGCTTTAAGCCCCTTGGCCATCCCTCCGCGAAAATGGAGTTCGGATGCGACTCGATGACACTTTTGCCCCCTGGCCCATCCCCGATGGGTCTCCCCTCGATCTCTCTCGTTGCCCCCGCCCGCCGGGTCGCAGACCGACTCTGTACAGGGTGGCCCAAAATAACATCGAAACGGCGTACTTCCAAAATAACAGTAGCCTAGATTAGACTGTGTTTACTGCCGTTGCGCATAAATCTCGTTTGCGGCGCTATAGGGGGATGAATAATGTTTAAACACAGTCTAAACTAGACTAAAATAACAGTGGCATAGAGACTTGATTCACTAGATGGGGAATCCTTTACTGAGAAGAATGATCCCAATATCAGCAATTTTAGTTCAGCATTTTTCGGTTTAGGTCGCATTTCGTGACCTCGTGTCAGATTTCAAATTATGAACTAAATTTTGTCCTTTTTTAAATATTTGTATATATTTTGAATATTTTGTCATGTATAGTATTGAGCAGGGAATGCACATTGTTGATGAGGATTCTTACACATTTGGGGTCTAGTTATGGAATGCACATGTATTTTCACTTCTATGACAAGCAAAATATGCGAAATAACAGACCTGATTTGAATGAAATCGGTCAAATTTGAACCCCGAAATGGCGTCACAAAAGGCTACTTGGAATAAAAACTATCTGGGTATTATTTTTCTCAGCGACTCGAGAGATTCCCCACACGGTGAAACATTATTTGAGTCATTCCGTCGCAATATTTTGGGAAGTACGCCGTTCGATTAGTTTTTCTTTGGGCCACCCTGTATAGCCCGTGCTATATACAGAGCCGACAAGTGATGGGTGTGGAGGTAAAGAGGTTGAAGTGTATACAGCGGATCTTGTCTTCACCTCTTCCTCCCGCGATCCATCTCGATCTTTCACCCCTGTGTCGTCCCGCTCGTAGTCTCCAACCACGCTCTATACAATTAATCCAACTCGTTAAAACTTGTTAAAATATTATTCTTGCGACCTTTAATCAAATATTTTTAAGTTGAGCTATAGTCTGCCTATTATTTGATGGCCAAATGTAGTGTTCTTAACACATTATTGCTTGTCTCCGTATGACTCTGATTAAAGGTTAATAAAACCATAATTTTGATCTGGGATTATTTTAGTGTAAACGACTGGGATGAGACTGACACTGTTTCTCGATTTGTTATGCTATCACTCTCATCTCACATCCTATCCGGGGGCTATACTCCTAGAGTACAGTGACACTGGGATTGAACTTTTATCTTACCTTTTAACTTTTCTTTGTTAATAAAATTACTTTTCTTGATGATAATACTTTCCTTCTTCTTATTCGTCTAGAAATGTTACCGTAATTTTACCGTAATCGTCATCATCATCATCATCTTCATCATCATCATCATCGTCATCATCGTCATCATCGTCATCATCGTCATCATCGTCGTCATCGTCGTCATCATCGTCATCATCATCATCATTGTCATCATCGTCAACATCGTCATCATCGTCATCATCGTCATTATCGTCATCATCATCTTCCTTTAACATTCCTTTATCTGTATTAGCATCCTCATCGGCATCAGATTCATCATCATCATTGTCATCATCGTCAATTCGTCATCATCGTCATCATCGTCAGCATCGTCAGCATCATCGTAACCATGGTGTGTATGTTCTTTACCTGTATCGTCATCACCATCATATTCATCAGACACCATCATCATCGTCAATAACATCATCTACTTTATTCTACTTCTCTATCACCATCAACATCATCGTGATAATTATCCAGCATCATTATCACGATCTACCATTTGCACCTCAAAGCATGTTTACAATAAGCATAAATGTGTCACGTTATTTTTAATGAAGGGGTAATAGCCACTTAAATATACTTCTTTTGAATCTACATTATATACATGTATAGGTTTTCCCGCTCAATTTTGCACTTTTTTCAATCGAATTCATTTAGGGTCATTCGAATTCGCGCGTTGCCGCGTAATCGTTGGTATCGGTCTTCCAAATTCCGAATAAGTGCATGCGAATTCATGCATACGCACACGCTTTCGTGAATAGACACAGAAGTTCATTTATGGGCATTCGAATTCGCGAATGTGCAGCCAACTGTCAACGGCCTTTCGCGAATTCGAATGACCATTGATGAAAAGGTATGCACTTTGTGCAAATTCACTTGCTCCTACGTGATTTTGAACGACTATTTACGAATTCGAATGCTGCTTTGATACGGCGATCGCAAATCGCGTGAATTCGTTTGCTCCTATTATCAATTCGATTGACACAATCGCGAAATTGAGCGGGAAAACCTATATTATGATTCATAACTCAAACGCGCACCTTCTTAACCACAGCAAAACCTTCCCATTTATGTTATACCAACAGTCATCAATTTCCTCTAATTTGACTAATAAAGTCATCTGCAGTGATATCGCTTAACCACATGAATTAATCAATTATACGTGTGTACTCGCAGTTCAGCAAGACTAACATAAGCAAAAGAGGTGAAGATAGTTATAACAACATTCTATAATCATGTCATGAATCTCTTTTGTTGGCAAATGATCCGCCAGCAAAGGTGAAGATGGCAACTATTACCAAATACATGATTACTATGTTATACTTACTTTTTAAATATGTGCCACTCTTCAGTTGCACTCTTACAATGTAGCATTATAGGTGACTGTCACAATGTATTTGAACTCAGATGCTGAATTCCCTTTTATATTATGCTTCCCATTATTCTTGATTTGTTTCCTTCAGATCTGTGAAAGTCGTAATTTCATTGCCAGAGGTTGATGTACGTCCATTCATTGACTCCCGATAGCTAGCTATACAGTTATACATGCGTAGCCACGGGGGGGGGGGGGGGGGGGGGGGGGGTAAAGGGGGCACCTGCTGCTCTGTTTGCATTTTGATTCGATCTTGCCCCCACCCCCTTCCTGCTTCTTCTGTCATGTCTGTGAAAATCCAAAACCCATGAAAATGTTTTTTTGGGCACACGATACCCCATAATAGGAAAACTTGCCCCCTTTACTTACTTATTCCCGTTTGTTTGAACGTAATTTACAAGAACGGGACCGAGACCGATCGTGACGGGGACCGAGACAACGGGTTGAGTTGTGTAAGCAGGTGGGTGGTGGTGGGGGGGGGGGGGGGGGGGGGTATGTCCGTTGCCGAGACCGAGGCCACTGGTTTAGATGGCCGAGACCCCCCCCCCCCCCCCCCCAAAAAAAAAAAAAAGAGGACCTTTCAGCAACGCACCCCACTGGCTACTGGCTTGTTACACCATGTATACTTCTTGCACAGTCCCTTCCACGATTAGCGTGATAAAAACATAATTATGGAAATTACAAACGCTATTGTGCGGTCATAATTATTCTGGTATCTTAATGCCCGGCGGCCAAAAAAACGAAAAATAATCTTTTCAACTCATTTGTCAGCCTGGATGTTATTTAAAAAAATTATGAAAAACCGGAAGGTTTCTAATAAAATTGTTATGAATTGACGGTCGGGAACAATACTGAAAGGAGAGAAAAGACGAGAAAATGACCTTTTGACAAATGCGAACAATGTCTCAGTTGCGTTATTAACACTTATCAGCAAAATGTCGACATAAATACAATGAATACGAAGCGATATTACAATATTATAGTTTGATCGTGCACTGATTTTAAAATTCGCAGGACCACCATGCATTACAATGTAACGTGGCGGTTTTTCGCCAAGTTCCTTTCTTAGCAATATCTCAATAAAAACCGCACGTCTTTATGCACTATTGTGTTGACACATTTTTGGTCACCGTTTTTTTTTTGGTTTTTCTTCTTCAGAATTTAAAAGTTCGAGTTCAGTTAGGTATACTCTAGTATTGAAGGCATACAGGCCGTCTCCCAAATAAAGGTATACTCTATTCTGAGCAGTTTTGCCGTAGGGTAAGTTCGAACCTTTTGCGAGCAATTGCAAACAATAAAGACGTTTCCATGATTTCAAAACGGATCAGCATCAAGTTTGTTTTGAATCAAGTTTAACAAAGGGGGAAATACGAAACAAAAATGGGGAAAACGAGATAAGGAAACCGATAAAAACCTGCAGCCAGTGTAATATGTCAAAATTCTAGAATGACATTTTATATACTCCCAAATCCCGCTGCACTAAATGGAGGAAATCATTCACATTTAGCATGTTTAGGAGTCCTTACTAATTGTGCTTTCTCACGGAATCAAAGACAACCAAAACACTCACCAAAAAAATCAGAAAAACAACAGCACTGAAGTTTACCTTTAACCTTTTCATATTTGTGAATGACGTTAATCAAGTTACTACAGAAAATGTATCGTGCCAATGGTATAGTGAGAGGGATACCTTTCCATCAAGGGAACGATTATTGATGAGTTTTCCCTAAACTAACCCGATGCGACACCCATCTATCTCTTCTCAGCCGCATCAGTGACACGGTTCACTTCCCGGCCCCAGTCACCCCGTCTCGTTGCTGTCTCCCATGTCTCCGGTGGAGTAGCTATTGTAAAAAGGAACATCAGGGCCCCGTTGCAGAAAGAGATACAATCGATTGTAAGTTACAATTGATTGTAGGTCAGAAACTTTGCGCGTTTCAACCAATCAAATTTGCGCATTGAGAACACATGATCTGACTTACAATTAATTGTAACTTACAATCGATTGTATCTCTTTCTGCAACGGGGCCCAGAAGACACACATGCCCCATCTGTGCATGGGACCCCTCGGACCCCTCCCTCGTCCTGGACGCGTCTTTTTTTCCGTACCACTAATGCGTCAGTTTTCCTCAAAAACTCGTGAAAGTGCGCTGGTAAGCCAAGACTAGCTCGCGTCTGTTGATTTCCACGCAAGCCCAGCCATTTTCTCAATAAAATCGTGGTTTCACACACCATGATGACTGTGAGTGTGATGTATCTACACCTATATGACTTTTCCTAGTCGCATCGTCGTGGTCGTAGTCCACATCGAGATCGGTCACGGTCACTAATTAATAGTCACCCTTGCCCTTCGAATTGTCTTAGCTAGATCGATGTTGCAGTCGCAGAGTTTGATGCACATAAATGTACGTTACAGCAGCGGCGCTAGTCTTGGCTTACCATCGCGCTTTCTTCACGAAATTCGTAACATATCATGAACGTATCACCCCGACTCTTTCACACGTCTATAGCCTATATGTCATGGAGGTTGGCCCCGACTTTGGCACTGGCCAAGGAACCTACTGGCCCATGTGGCCAGGGTGGCTTGGAGGTTTAGAGCACCGCTTCATTGTCAGTAGGCATGGTAGGCCGTGAGTTCGATTCCCGTCCGGGCCACAGCGCGAGTATCGTGCAATTGTTCGATTACCGTCGTTTGGAAAATTAAACGATACGTAACTACACGTGGATTAGTAAAGCATGTGTACAGAAGCACGGGCTATATTAAGTTAGGTCTACCCCATCTGTGGTGTTTGTGTGCTTGAAACATTAGTGGATGGTGAAGTCGATAATTATTGTCGCAATGTTTACCCTATATTATGTACTCCAGACGTATTAATCTGTGCTGAGCTAACTCTCTTTTTCACAAGTCAATCTTGCTGTCTGGCACAAAGAACATAAACAACCCATATTAGTTGATAATAGTTTATTATCAACCCATTTCGCATGTTTATTCTAGTTATTTTAGTTGTAATAAGTATTCATCTTGGCAAGGGAGCTAGTAAAACTCATGTGACACAGGAATTTGCAAACATTTTAGCTATTGGTGATTATTTCCACGATACAAATTATGCAAAATCATTCAAACATGTAAACACATTACGCATGACATTGAACATTTGGAAACATTCTCTATATTCATTGAAAAATGTTTCAATATCAAAACACACACGTTCATCAACTCAAACATGTCAGAGCTGAAGTGATCATCATCATAGCCGCAAATCGGAGGACAATTTGTCGCGGGACATAATGATACATCGGTATTTACAAACACCATCTTCCCCCCCACACCCATCCCTCTCACCATATCCATCATCCGCCAAGCTCATAGCCCGCATCTTATGTATTGCGACCCAATTAGCTATACCTTCATGACCTCCGGTTTGGCCAGTTCCTTTATGTTTGAAGACTAGTATTGTCTGCTCCGAAAAAAAGATGAATAGAAGAAGAAGTCGAGAACAAAAATATAGGGGAATTTTTTTTTATAGTACTATGATTTTTGTTGTTGGTTACTTTATACCTGTATACTATGAAGAAAAAACAACGATTATTTTATGAACAAAATACATTGCTATGAAAATACTATGTTCACTTAATTATTTTCCTTTTCTATAGTTCGCAATAATGGCGTCATCAGAAGAGTCATATCTAACACAATTCACATGATAAAGTCGCGAAGGGAGCTAAACTTCTTTGGCAACTCCTTTCGTTGCAAACGTTCAGCATGAGTATAAAGTAAAAAAAAACAAACGTAGGTTTCTTCGTATCCACTTTTTAAAATGTTGATCTCATCCTCATCTTAAAAACGTTCTTTTTATTCATCAGCTATACTTATTTCTCCAACCCTTTTTGCACTCTTCAACCTTAAACCCTTTAGCTCGAGGAGTGTTTATAAGGGTCTTCATGTTGAATTAAGAATTAATCATGGACAAAAGGGTGACTTCCATAGAAAGCCTGTGGTAAAATTACGGATTAAGAAAATATCTTGTCTTTTTCTAGACCTGACCTATTATGTGGTTAGACTGGTCCCTATACTAGTACTACAATTGAACATGCCAAACAAATCCTCTAGATGTTCAACAAAAACAGTGATATCTTCGGCCCGAGGACATTTCAAATCAAAACACGTTTTTCATCCATCAGAATTAGAAGACAATTCCGACAAAACAAAAATTATCGTCATACCACGGTGTACATCAGTCGACAAAGACGGATGCGTTAAATGTTATTGCGAGTGAAAGGAAAGGAAAAAGAACCGAGGGGCTATAGGCTAATTATTATGAAGTGCAAGATGGGACGACAGTTGGTGAATTGATAGTAACATCAATCCTAGCGGGTGGGACTGCGATGTATTTAATACGCAGCACGCGCGCGCGCGCACACAGCAGTTCGTTCTGTTTTTTGCGCTATGCGATGTCGTCGTCGCGCGCAAGTCATCTTGGTTAAGTCAATAGTGGCCACGAGTTGTTGAAGCTCGCGTTTCGCCGTCCAAACATGGTTTTGTTTGTCGTAATAACACGAATTCACACGTGCAGGGATTAGCCAAAGCCCTGCTTCTGAACGTTTCCTATTGTTGATGTGACATGACTTATTCCCCCCCAAACCTGCACTTTTATCTCATCGCAACAGAAGAAAAGAGTCAACAATCTGGTGGTAGAAGTACACCACAAATATCCGATGACTTCTGTGCGATTGACCTATCGGATGAGTGAAACCGAGAATGCTCATGATTTTACATCTACTGGATCTATCTATTGAGGTTCTGAAGGCGCCTCGTAACGAACTCTCTGACTTAGGAGGTTTGTGATGATGGTGACGATGATGATGATGATGATCGAGCGATGATGGCGATGTTTATACTGATATAAATTATGTCAGATGACGATGATGATGACGTAATGATGATAATGATGATGACGATGATGAAGAGGATGATGATGATGATGATGATGATGATGATGATGATGATGATGATGATGATGATGATGATGATGATGATGATGATGATGATGATGATATGATGACGATGAAGACGTTAATGACGATGGTGATGATGTTGATCATGCTGCTGATGATGGTGATGATGATGACGATGATGATGATGATGATGATGATGATGATGATGAAGATTGAGACGTTGATAATGATGTTGATGATGATGCTGATGCTGCTGCTGATGATGATGATAATGATTGGCGATGATGACGATAATGACGATGATGACGATGATGACGTTGATGATGATGATGATGATGATGATGATGATCCAGCCCCAACAATTGCCCCCCCCCCTTGCCCCTCCCCCTATTTTCAAATAATAACATAAGGTAGCGTATTCCAACGTTTGGTTTCATCACTATCGAATGTCCAGTGCATTGGAAATAATGTAATATGAAAATATATTTCGTTTGCATGAAAACGCACGATGCGCGCTCAATTACACAATCAACAAATTTGGCACAGAAACTACGCTTGATTTACACAAGCGCATTTGAGCAAGACAATTCTGTAGAAGACATTTCTGTTTAAATCAAATAAAAAAAGGACAGTCACAACTCAGAAGAATTGAAAACGGTTAGAGAAAATGAAACAAGAAACAAATTTCTTTGCTTCGTTAAATTTTCGATTTTTAGTCTACAAGTCGCAGGGAAGGGGAATCAGCAAATGTTGCCAATATTGAGATATACGAGTTTATAGGAGAAAAAAGAGAAATCGAATGTTATTTAATTATCAGTGAAATGCTGAATAAAACTTGAATATATAATCAAATTATATTATTACTTTCCTTTGAAAAGGTATGAATGTCTTGCAATTTACGTTTAAAAGTTTGTCAATATACTCTATATATTAATGTTTTATTCTTTACCCATCTCCAGTGGAGAATTATTATTGAATCACTTGAAGAATATGTTTTTGTTAATCAATCAGATTTCGAAATGCACAATCATCCTGATAATGGGCGATAAACAAAATATATACTAATTTATAAAAATTAAAACTACCATAATAAAAAAACTGTCATAATACATACAGTGTAGATGGATGGATGGATGAATGAACGGATAGATTGATGAATGGATGGATGGATGGATGAATGTATGGATAGATAGATGAATGGATGGATGGATGAATGGATGGATGAATAAATTGTTGGATGGATGGATGGATATATGGATGGATGGATGGATGAATGGATGGATGGATGAATTGTTGGATGGATGGATGGATGGATGGATAGATGGATGGATGGATAAATGGATGGTTGGATGGATGGATGGATGGATGGATGGATGGATGGATGGATGGATGGATGGATGGATGGATGGATGGATAAATGGATGGGTGGATGGATGGATAAATGGATGGTTGGATGGATGAATGGATGGATGGATGGATGGATGGATGAATGAATGGATGGATGGATGGATGGATAGATGAATGGATGAATGGATGAATGGATGGATGAACGAATTGTTGGATGGATGGATGGATAGATGGATGGATGGAGATGGATAGGTGGAATAATTTAGAGGGTTAAGGGAAATTTAGGCATTTATAACAAGAAACAAAATGTTGCCACACGAACTTAATTAGAATGCGTTGATTTAGTTTTATAAAATGGGAACACATAATAAAGGTGACACCCGTCCATGCAAAAATGTAAAGGGGTCATTATAGGAACTTAAGGACCTAAAGAATACAACATACTTTGTCACTTATTCCATAGTTGATGACTTCTAAAATAGGTCTGCCGAAAAAAAATCCATGAAAATAAACACAGTAGTGTCTGTTTGTGTTTGTGTGTGAGGGGGGAGGGTATACCCTGCACCCAACATTTTGAGATAGAAGGGAGAATTTTTGTACGTGCATAAGTGTGTTTTTGTGTATGTGTGTGAGTGACTGCGTGTGTGTGTGTGTGTGGGGGGGGGGGGGGGGGGGGGGGAGGTAAGTCACCCTGCACACATACCACTCGTGTGTGGGTGGGCAATAGCTCGTAGGCATCGAACACGGTATAAATACATCACCGTGACACAAAGGAATCAATCAAAATTTGGATTGTCCCCCTTCAGTGAACCAGTGTGAACCCTGCTTCCCCCTTTCTTGCGCGGAAACAACGAGCAAATTGGGAACTAAATTTCTCTGATACTCTAGGACCTCCAACGCCAAGAACGAAACAAAAAAGAAGAACTGAAAAGTATAGCAGTGTTTATTTGCAACATGATTTATGTACTTAAGTGGCGTAGTGAGGTCTAAAATAAACGGTTATCAGATGAGTGGTGGGGCATGTTTTTTTTTTGTATGCGATCACAGCTAGCTCCCATGACAAGAAATAAAAATGTGATATTTCTTATATAATTTTTATTTTATGAATATCCCCTCTTCGTAAGTCTGATACCATGGGAGGGAGGGGGAGACAGGGTGGGGCGCCCCCTTATCTTTAGTTACACACCACCCATAATATACCCTGTACGAACCATACCTCTATACACCAAACAAAAAAGCCACACGAAAATCCAACACAAAACAGTGCTGCGAGCTACTTACCGACTCGGACAATAGACGAATTTGTTTGCCAACACTTGGAAAAATATTCTGCCCTAGTTAAGCTTAATTTTCCTTTTCAAACTCTTGTGGTTGCCTTTCTCGCACTTTTCTTTCATATTAAAAAGTAGGATATTATTAGAGTACGAACGGTGATTGTTGTGGTTTGGAACGTTGATGTGAGAACAAGACGAAATAAAACAAACTCAAGAATTGCATACAAACTTCCGTGCGGAAAGTAGGGTTTTTTTCCCCTCCGCAACCGTGCTGAAATGTGACATAGCGCCCTCTTGGTACGAGAATTGCAATTTGGACTGTGTATTTTGTTCGAGCAAGGTAAAATGTTAGTAGTCACTCGTACAATATATGTATTGTAGTCTCTGATTTATCGTACTGTATTATTTTGTTCGTGTAAGTTGCTTAGCTTTTTGAATAATCGTTTAACAGTTTAACGACCCGTTTAGATCGGGAGAGCATAAAACAAAAATAATGTTTGTGGAAAAATAATTCTCTTTAGGAAGTCATGTTACAGTGAGCAGTGCACAGAAAATATGGAGACATGAGTTACAATTATGTTCAACGGCTTCAACCAACTTTGCTAAAACGTAGATATTCATAATGTTATTTACGATTAACGCTAATAATAATATTTTATTCACTCAGGGTAGTCACTTGATTGATAAACATTGTTCTTTCAGCGGACACTGCGTAACATTGTTGTTACATTTTTACCTTACTCCTTTTTTCTTCTTTTTTTTGTTTGTTGGTATACTTGCCGAGTATAATTATCTGGTTATAAGGTATAGTGTGTACTGTTGTTATGATGGTGATTGTAATGACCAGGTCAGCCCCCGGCCGGGGTTCGAACCTCCGACCTCCCAGTCCCATGTCCCGTGTATGAGCCGGACGCTCTCTACCAGCTACTAAGCCACCAAGCCCGGGTTTAGATTCATGAATAAGAGTATTCGATGTAGCACTCTATACTCTCTAGACCGAAATCACGTCCCAGATTCTTTTCTTCCAACAATAATTCCATCCACGGTATTCGGGCAACGAAGCACTAATGCACATCTGGAGTGACACTAGCTGGAGGGGCGGGCAGAACGGAAAATTATTAGTTAGTGCTTGAGAATAAAAAAAGTGGGGAAAAAAAACTAAATAAGAACGAAACAGGAAGACTATAAATGAAGAAAAAAACGGGAAAGTTGTACGGGAAAAAGAGAATAATGTATTATGCCCCAGTTCGGTGCTACAAAACTTCCACAACCCTTCTTCCATCACCCCCTCTCCGTTCTTTCTCTCTCGTTTTCCTCCCGTTTTTTCTTCTTTCCTCCTTTCTTTCATCATTGTGATGATATTGTAAAATCTGTGGCAATGTCGGCGATCTTTCCTTCAGTTATCATACATTCAGTCTTTCTTTTCATCTCCTTCCGTGTTTTCTTCCTCTCTCGTTTTCCTCCTGTTTTTCTTCTCTTCTCTTCTCTTTTCTTTCATCATTGTGATAATATTGTACCATATGTCATGTCCGCGAACTTTCCTTCCGTTATCATACATTCAGCCTTTCTTTTCATCTCTCTCGGTTTTCTCCCTTATTTTCGCTTCTTTCCTTTTTTAAATGTTATCATTGTGATAATATTGTACTATGTCTGCGAACTTTCCTTCAGTTATCATACATTCAGTTTTTCCTTTCCTCTCCTTCCATTCTTTCGTGCTTTTTCTTTACAAACTTTGTGTCCCTCTTTTATTTTATTTCCGTTATTTTCTTCTGAGTTTACTGTCGTAGAAAATTGAGAATTACCATGTACACTATCAACAATTGGTTATAATTATTTCGTAAATAAATAACATTTCGTTTGTATTTCTGTTGTATTGATTATACAACATTGAATTATTATATTGTATTTTTGTTTATGAAAATGGAAAAAAAAATTGAACTTGAACTTGAACTTAAACACGTACTTCTTTACTTTCTGTTCACCAGTTCACCTTCTTATTTACCGTTCAATGTCTTTCTTCTTGCAAATATACTATACAGTCGCAATAATGTATCAAATCATATTATTCGGGTACATTCCTTCACATATCCTCTCTTTCGAATTGTTCCTTTCTCACCATTCACAGTTTTCTTGACATTGATTATAGTTATACGATGGTCTACTCTTATAAAGTGTGTGATTTTGTAAAAACATTTTTTAGAGAGAGCATGATTGTGTTATATTTTTACATTTGTTCCATTCCTTCACAGCTATCCCCTTCTTCTTCCCTTTCCTTTCAGAATGTATCCTCGTCCTTTAATATTCATCTGGAAATACGAAAGTGGGTGATTTTTTTTTTTTTAGAGAATAGTGTATATTATAATATCCGATTATTCGGCTCCATTCCTTCACACTACCCTCCCCCTCTCTCCCCCCGCTCTATACTATCCCATCACTTTCGTCCTCATTTCTTTTCGCTCCCTTTTTTTGAAAATTCTCCTTCCAAATTTCTTCTTCCTTATTCCAAACGATGGCAAGTATTATATGGTTCGAAGAGTATAGGGCATATACTATTACACGCACTTTCACTCGGCCATTGTGTTTAGCGTGGGAAAGTTTGGCGAGTGTAAAGCTAGACGGGAAAGGGTCTTTCGCTCGTTTGCACTTCACATATACAAGTACTTAACCCACTACATGTCAAGTTTTAAAGGTGACATTGACCTACTGCACACATTTTGTGGCCCGTGGTTATTTAAGAGTTAGTTTTCCCTTCCCCTATTTTGCTCAAGTGTAGTTAACCCGTTATATAACGAGTTATCAAAGTGCAGTTGACTAACACTACACATTGCTTGGCCCATAGTAATTTACGAGTTAGATATTCCCCCTTAAATTATGCTTATACAAGTACCTCACACATTACAATATGTCAAGTTGTAAAAGTGACTGCACATTGCATGACCATAGCATATCGGGAATTAAAGATTTATATTATATTCTCCCCAAATACAAGTATTTAACACTTCCATGATCCAATGTCGAGTTGTAAAAGTGATTATTGACTTACCATGCTTACTGCGTGCATGGCCCGTTGTAATTTAATGAGAGTTAGCGATGTACCCCCCCCCCCCCCCCCGTTTGCACTTCACATACTTATACAAGTAATTAAGTATTTAAATGTCGAGTTACATTAACTTCTACACATTGTGAGGCCCATTGTATTTGTTTAGAGTATTGCTTAATTGCGCTTAACAATGCAATTGTAATTAACCCTTTTAATGTCGAAATGTAAAAGTGACATTGACTTACTGCAAATTGCGTGGCCATGGGTAATTTGTTATTGTACATGTTTTTGTACTATTATTTAAAGCATTTTGGAAACGCGTTTGTGTACAAGCATTAATAGATGTATTCATACGAATTTTATAAATATATTATGTATTTATCTTTTCCAACGTTCCCCTTGAATAATGCGCCTTTTATTGAAACACCTTCAAAATCAAAGTAGAAATACATAACGGAATATCACTACCATTTGCAATGGTGCATGGGACACCTTCGAAATATCTCTCTAATTAAATAAGTTAATTTACATGACATAAATCCATTAGGTGTTGAATTTATTTATATTTTTTCTTTTGAATTTTACTAGTTGATAAGTTAAACTTGTATACCTAATACTATGGTTAAATTCACTATAATCCGCTGCAGATAATCGTAACAAATATAAATGATTAATTTTCTGAATGTTCTAGATAAAGTATAGAGCGTCTTTGTTGTGCATAAAATATCTCATTACTCTAAGTCATGTACGATTCCCTAATTTAAAAGATCATGGCAATAATAAATCAGACATTTTTATTTCATGATATAGTTTTATCTTTGTTGAGCCCAGTCGATGAAAAAAATTATAGATCGATCAATTGTTACCAATTAAATGTGAATCGATTCCGCTTTGATCGATCAAGTTTCTAAACGTACATTATTTTATAATTATATAGGCCTATATTTTTGGAAGGGTATATACTGAACAATGAGAACTTATCAAATCATTGCCGATAAAAGCAGTGCATTGGGTATGTGCGATAAAGATTGCCAGAGCAGATCACACAGCTGCGA
Organism: Echinarachnius parma; assembly: GCA_037951105.1. Taxonomy (NCBI): domain Eukaryota; kingdom Metazoa; phylum Echinodermata; class Echinoidea; order Clypeasteroida; family Echinarachniidae; genus Echinarachnius; species Echinarachnius parma. Next base: position 146,588 of record JBAMJV010005155.1, read on the forward strand.
TGTTATCGGGAATTTACAGCTCGAGCACCGGGGCCTGGGTGGCGCAGGCTTCGCTCGCAGTTCCCATGGTATGTTGGCCCCTTGATCGCAGCCTTTTCTCGCTGGCACACGTCGTTCGCATGCGGCGGACTTACATTAACCTATTGCACATGGGTTGCCTATGTTACGTGTATTAATTATCATGCGAATTATATACATGTAGAACGTAAGGGGTTAATTTCTATCACAGCAGCTGTATGTTGTTCGACTGTCAATAAACTACCGTACCGTGTAAAGACGGCAATTAGTCGAGAATGTACACTTTCTAATCATCGCCGATTCTTATCGCGACAGTCCAAAAATCTCTTTATGTCATGTCACCTACGAACATGTACATGCATGAGAACCATACTGCGTTCTTATCGTGGTTTAATCAAGCTAGTATATATATGAGATCGCTGTAATAACGTCTGTGTTTTATCAAGGATGTTAATACCGGTACCACGTTTGTCTTTTGACTTTTATTTATCTTTTCACGATACCACCCACATTAGAGCGTTAAATTACGCGCTATATATAGTCTTTTTATAGATAGTCATTTATGATGTCGTTAATAATTAGTTCTTCAAACACCTTCAAACAAAAGTGATGAATCTATGACTGTAGAATAACGATTATTACGATTTATCCGAATTGAATGATTTATTAATTTCTTCCATTAACTGAATACGATGGGGTTTAATCATTTGGCATCACATTTCTGATGAGCTATATGACATAAAACGTCATCATGATTTAAGCAAAAAAACTCGTAAACTGTGTATAAAATTTGCTAATTAATAGAGCCACAAAACTCATATTTCATGATTTAGATTTACTTAGACCATGGACCCTACGCTCAGACCTATTAATTATATATGAAATGGTGTAGTCATAAATTAGATATAGTACAGCTATAGTGACACATTATGATGTCAACTCCGTCGATTTAAGACGCTAAATCTCAGTGTCAAAAAATAATAACACGGTGCGGTACATTTCACCGTAAAACTGCAAATAAATTCACGCGGAGCCACTGTTTGCTAAATTCGTTACGCGAAACCCCACAGTTTATGCTTAATTCGCTACGCATACACATAAATCCGACTTAGCAAACAAATGAGCGACAGATTTACAACCAACCCTCATAAGTAGTTGACTCCTTTTTTTCAGGGAATTTAATGTACATGGTAAACATAATATAACAAACAACAACAACACGATTGAGATTCAGTAATTTTGAACGGGGAGAACTGTTCAAATATCCTACTTAACTTTCTGTTCGGATGTTTATATTTACATGCGTTATAAATATACAAGACTAGTATAAGGATGTACATTTTGTTATAATAATAGTCTCTTTTTTTTTAGCGAACTAGTGAAGAAATACGCGGCTGTGGAATGTTTCGTAAATTATTTTGTTGTCATCTTATAAATCTGATGATCTTAACGCAATATTATATAGGTGAAAATCTGTTTTACTTTCGTATTTTGATGGCTGTAAGCATACACAAATACAGACTGACTATACTTGTATAATGTTTGATAAAAAGAGAAACGTTATATTTGATTTAACATTCCGCTAAACTAACATTTCTTTTTTTCTTTTCTTTTTTTTACTGTAACATTCAATTTTCTATTTGATAAATCTGATCAGTTTATTTCGCACAGATGATTTTTGTTGGAAATTGACAATTAGCCCATTCGGACGTCAACTTTTTTTCCCTCCCCTTTCTCACCCTCTCTCTCTCATTTATTTTGTTATAAGGTGAAACGAGTACGCTTGTCAGCTCTCGTCTATTACATTACAGAAGAGTGGTCACGAAAAGTTGAAAAAATGGAAAGAAATAGTGAAAAAAGAAGAAAAGGAAAAACGAGCTGCGATCACACCGTGTGTGGGTATGCCGTATACCGTCATGGGTGGTCACAGCGCTTCTGACGCTCTGATTGGTCGAGGCGGAAGGGGCGGGCCTTAGACTTCCTAATATGGGGCACGGTGTGTGACACGAGTATAAGGTAATGGATGGCCGCGAAGTGTAGATATTCCGAACTTTGAATGTCAGTGGTGGTGCACGTCTTATATCATCACCGGGCCCACAACAATATTTGTATTGGGTCTGCTAGCTAGTAGCCGGTTGGTGTTGTGTTTTTAGTAGACAGTCACCCGACGACGCTAGTTTGTACCTGACACTATACAAGTCAGTATCAAGTGCGAGTGGACGATACAGCTCCGTCTGTCTCAAATCGACACACCACGAGAAATCTAGTGGAGAGGATTATCCAACATCCATGCCAATGTACGCGTCACGAACGTCGCCCGGCGAAGTGCACCCCGGCAGCGCTCCGGTGTCGAACCAGGGGATGGCGATGCAACCTTACCACCCGGCCGCCCCGTCCATCCCGGGCGTCATGCACTCCGTGTTCCCGTCCGACCAGGGCTACTACGGCCACCCGTCCTACACCCGCATGCCGGTGTCGATGTACGACCAGTACCCGAGCATGACCCGCTCGCCGTACGGCCCCTACGCCCCTCAGCACCAGGCCAATCCCAAGGACATGGTCAAGCCGCCGTACTCTTACATCGCGCTGATCGCCATGGCGGTCATGAACGCGCAGGACAAGAAGATCACGCTCAACGGCATCTACCAGTTCATCATGGACCGCTTCCCGTTCTACCGCGAGAACAAGCAGGGGTGGCAGAACTCGATCCGACACAACCTCTCGCTCAACGACTGCTTCATCAAGATCCCGCGCGACGATAAGAAGCCCGGCAAGGGAAGCTACTGGAGCCTCGATCCCGACAGCTACAACATGTTCGACAACGGCAGCTACCTGCGACGTCGAAAGCGATTCAAGAAGAAGGACATGAAGGGTGACAAGGACGATCGCGACTGCGAGATACGGAAGGGCGTGGAAATGGCTGCTGACGTCGTGGGCATCGGCGGTGGTCATCATCCAAATGGTGGACAGGGCGAGGACAAAGTCGGTAAGCCCAACGGCGTAGTATGCGGTGCTGGTGATATGAGCGATGGTGCCAGCGTCACAGGTTCACTCGGGCGACCCGACGTCCAGTCTAGCGGTAGTTTGATCACGCCCAAAGTCGAACCCATGGACTCGCCTTCGAACGAGCTGCTAGGCGAACACTCGCCGACCCAGCCCCATCACCAGATGTCGGTCGACAACACGATGCTCGAACCCCAGCACCACCCGGCCAGCTACACGGTGGAAACCCTCATGGCCATGCGACAGCAGAGGGAAGGCGTGGTGGGCCACGGTAGCTGTGGCGGGGGATCGGGCGGCGATCTCAACTCGAACACGCATCTCCCAGTTCGCGGCACGGGCCAGCTTATATCGCCGCAACCGCTGGGCTACTCACAGCTCAACAACACGCAGTTCAACCGCGCCGCCCCCGGCGGCATCGCGTGCTCCAAGCGTACGCTGAACCAGTACCACTGCCCCACGACCTACGACCAGGAGGCGATGGCGATGGGGAAGCACATGGCGATCGCGCACACGCCCGAGGAAATCCAGCATGAGCACGGACTCACTCAGCGCCTGAGCCCTCCCGGCTCGAGCCCGATACTCACGACTCAACCAAGCGCCGTCAACGCGAACAGCGTCCACCGCGGAACCAGCAACAACTCGTGGTACCACCACGCCAGCGGCAGCCCGGGCCCGGACCTTCATTCAACCACGCAATCGAGCCAGAACCACTACGGAATGTACGACACCACTCAGCGCTCCGCAGCGCTGTCGCACAACGCGCCGCATCAGAACGGACAGTTGTCATCCGTGGCTAATACGTCGAACGAAAGCTGCCAGCTATCGATGTCGTCGATCTCCGGCTACCGGTCGTCATCGTCCGGGGCGACTTCGGCGCCATCCATGTATCCAACGGCAGGTTCGTACTATTAGGGTGCAGTCCCGACTGCCTATACAAATATAGCTAGCGTGGTGACTGTTTGTGCGATGTGATTGAAAACAAAATTATTGAGCTAAACGAATTCTCAACTCGGACTTTCAAATGTCAATGACAATGGCAAGGAAGAAAAGCTTCATACCAAAAACTAAATATTTCATCGTGAAAATGATATCAGCCGCAATCAAGTTTGTTTTTATATCATTGTGTGTAGAAGTTGCAGTAGGGATCGATCGATATAGTATAATATAATGTAATGTAAATCAATGTAAACAACTTTTAGATTGTGCTTACCAAATTATGAATCGAGAAGAGGACACACAAACAGAAAGACAGACAGACAAAGAAACATACGCGCTAAATCGCTCCTTCGTATCGTCGTGTGTGTTGGTCCACTAAACAAGTTCGTCAAGCAAATGTTACTATGTATGACATATGTGTTCTTTCTTTTTCCTCTTTGATTATGTTAAAGTAAATTAATATGTCGTATGTTTTTGTTTATTTTAATTTGTCACATACTGTTTATTATTCTTATTCTTTGTTCTGTTTATATTTTTTTTTTGAAATTTACTAGTTATTGCCCCCTTTTGTATGATGATTATTTATGACTTAAATTTACATATTTTGATCAATCTGTCTTTCAGTGTTTAACAACAAATGTGAGCGCTAGATCAAGCTAAGAATTAGGATAGGATCGATTGTAATTATAATTCATATATAGATTATAGAACGATTACGATACCAAAGGTAAAATTTCACTTTGGACTGAGGTAACCCAAAATTATAGTGCATAAGGTTAATGGCATTATACATGTTATATCATGTCTTGCTTTTTGTATTGTTGTGGTATTGTGAAACCAAAAGCGTCTGGCTAGCTATCCTTACCTTGCATTTGGAGTATATAGTCATGTCGACTTTATTTAAGCCTATTTTGAGTTATACAATACCATGAACACACAGTACATCGATACTGGCCACTGGGTCAATTGCCGCGCTTTTCCTGCGAATTTCCACTCTATCTTTCCGGTATTGCAGTATTCTGGTTTTCTTAGATCACTCCAAAATGTTTAAATGCCAAATAATGTCGTCCCGTTTTTCATTCTTTTCAAACGTCTGGCAGAAATTAAAAAGCGATTTTTTTTTATCATTGTTATCAGGCGGTGGCATCGCGGTATAAGGATATTCATTTAGGCCATAATATTTCCATCCGTAGTTAATTGACATAATTACGGCCATGCATAATTTATTGTCTCTTCCATGCATTGTTATCTCGAGCGAGTGTGCCAGATTTATTACAAATCGACTCTCTAAGAACACTGCTCCACGCGCATTAATTATTTTCGTGCAGTTGGCTACATTTTTCATACTACATGATACATCTATAACAATCTATATACTGTACCAAACCTTTCAAACCCATTTACTGTAACATGTTAAAGACTGTTTGATTTAGGTTTTATATCTCCATCAATTCCTGGTCGACAATTTTTGTAAAGTCTTTAGACAAGTCCAGAAGGGGGGAAAATTATACTAACAATGTATAATTATTCAAATTATAAGGAGAACTATAATATACGTGGCTCATATTTATGCTTGTTTATCACAATTAATAGTACAGGAAAAAAACTTGCGTTGTATCATTCATAACGTTTTTACAACTTGACAAAATAACACATTCTCAAAAACGAATGAATGTGATAGAAATACATGATTATGGCAAGTCATGGGTGCAACTTAGCACATGGTGTATGGGCATTACAATATGAGAATGACTTGCAGTTTACAAAATAATACTAGTCTTTCTTAATCCTATGTGTATACATAATAACTTTAAAAATACTACAGTAAGTGTAGTAGATTAGTATATAGTATACAAGATGCAGTTAACCATTATCCATTCAATATTTGTATTACATCGAGAATAATTATAATATTATTAAACAGCAATTCGTATTTACGGCAAAATCCATAGAAATATGTCGGCAAGCTTTGATCTAAAAATAATCTTACAATTTATTCATTTGAATAATATCTTTGTTATAGTCAAACTTCGACTTCCGCCAAAAAGTAGATCAAAATCACGCAAATAACTTTGTTAGATCAGATTCGTCTATGGATCTTTTGAGGAACTGAGCCGAGGCGTATAATTTCTAGTTTAAAAAGAAACTCAGAAGAATTACTGTCTTGTTATCCTCCAAACAATCTAATCTACTTGTGTCTAAGTCTTATTTGATTTTGCCCAATTTGAAAGAGAGCGCTGACTATTTTTTATTCAACCGTCTTAGAACCATGGAACATCATTTTATCATGTACTAAGTGATTTATATTTTGTCATTTGAATACTGAATGAGTTATGATGGTAAATTGTGGCGAGCATTTCTAAAAGACTTGTCATGACCGAAAATACATGGGATTATACAATTTCCTTTTTATTCATGTTTTCGACAATGGTTAAATTCATCGCCATTCAACAAAATAAATACAGCGTGTGTTTGTGGCACGGCGTATGCATGCTTTTACGAACGCTTTGAACAATCATATTTACAGTGTTGACATTTTTATGAACCGCATAAACATGTATTTTTATTTTTTTTTAAACCAGCGGCTACGATTTGAATAAATTCTTGTGGAATTAAGTCTCAAATGAAATTGAGGTAGTCGAATTTTTTCAACCGCGGTGGCATGCCTACTAAGTATTCCGAACGTTGCGAATTAAAGATGTAAGGTTAATAGTCAAAATACCCAAATTGTCATGTATTCTATGTTTTGTTTCAATACTAGATTATGAGGCTGTACAATTAATGTATGTAATGGTGTTACTGTTAATCGTTTGGTGCATGTACACGTATGTAGTAGATTCTCTAGTAGAATATGCAGGGTTTTCAAGTTTTCTGATCATGAAACTTTATGCAAATTTTATGAGCTTCTACCTTGCACATGATTGAACATGGTAAGGATGCTAGAATCAAACTACTCTCAAACATATGATATTTTTATAAGATTATTTGTGTAAACAAGCAATCGATTAGGTACACGTTATTTACAGAACCGTAATTATTGTACACGTGTTAAAACAAAACATTGTGTGTCGTAACTTCATTATACACCGTGCATATTGTTGTACACTTAAGTGTAAACTGTTTGTGTCATATAGTTACACTGGGAAAGGATAACGAATAATACCCTTATACACCATTGAGGAAAAATTACCATCTCCCTGCTAACACTAAAAGGTCGGGTGTTAAATCTACACCATTTGTTTGCCATGTGATATTGGTGCTAAAAGACATGTGATGTAATTTGTGATGTGATTTTAGCGTCAGATTCAGGCCTAAATGAAAGTTATTGACAGAGTACACGTCATTTTATACGTATACATTTCAAAATGGTAATGATCAGGTTATTGTGGTGTGATTTTGGGGTGTTTATTCTTGTCTTCCATCCCGTAAAATGAAGCTACGAAAAAATACAGTAGAATACTAGAAGGAAAAGACAGGGTGTATATCAGGTTAATACTTATAATCATGAACTGAGTGATGTATTAAAAAAACATAATTTCTCAATTCATCAAGATGAACAAAATTCCTGTTAATATATCGATCGTTTAATGTGAGATCGATCCCTAATCGTTGTACTGGTATATATCGATCATTACAAAAACAAAATGTTCAACGGTCACAGAATAATAATTATGTATTTTTTAAAAATCAGTGGCTGAATAGGTGTAAATGTTGCTCATAGTGTCTGATAAATGAACAGTGTATGTTTGCACCGTTCGTGTCATTTGTTGGCTTCCCCCCTTTTTTTCTAAACATGTTTTTTCTTTCTTTCTAATCTTTTAGATTAATGTATTATTTATACCGTAAAACACAATTCGTAATCATATTCATAATCATAAATCATGATTCTGTAAATGGTTAGAAGTTCGATGTCACAGGCTTATGTCGACTTCTAACTCCTTTTTATTTGCTCATTTCCACTTGTTGTTTCATAAGTAATAAGTTATAGTGAAATTTCGGTGATATAATAATAAAGTGAAATTGATACATTTCTTTTGCCAAAACATAATATTGATTTCATTACTTATCAATCTTTCAACTTGCTTAAATAATAGTCCGAGTTTGCTTAATGTGATGATTATTAATTTTGACAAATTGACAAACACCATGCATACTTTTTTAGTTGATGATAATATATGTTTGCAAAATATACAGGATAGAAACATGTTGATATCATGGTGCTGCAACGATGAAGTTTCATTCAAGACTTGAAATAAATAAATAACAGTTATTGAAACAATTTACAATTGTATCGTACAAGTAGTGTGTCACTATTATCTCTTTTTTTGGTCAAATTGTAGTACATAATAAGTTGCTAAAGTGTGTAGATGCACAGTACATACAGATACACGTTCAAGTACAGCCCGGCCCGATTGATTATTTTGAGGCTTTCGTAGCGAGCCATTCACCCGGGTATAATCCCGTCCCGTTCTCACCACCAAGCACCGTCACAAATAAGACAGTTGTACACCCTCGTTCCACCAACATGTAGTTGAGCGAACGCGGGGGTGAAAAAAGAAAAAAAGGAAAATAAGAGGGATTTCTGAAACTGAAAAATAAAAGATGAATTGAAACGGTTGGGAAGAGAGGAAGCACTCGTTCACGATCGAATAAAGAGCGAATAACGGAAAGAAAAGGGAGAGCAAAATATGATTGAAGGGGGAAAAAATATACAGCCTTTTGAAATCGGATTAATTTTCCATGACTGCATTTCCAGATTACGATTTAATTGAAAAAAACCCTTCTCTACTCAAAAGGTAAGGCAAAGAGAGAGAGAGAGAGATACAACAAATACTGTATATAATAATCGTATATGACAGTATAACAGTATGTCTAACGTTGTTGCGGCATTATGGTAATATATCAGAAACGTCGCTATCTGAATATTGATATTTTCTTTATTAAAGATAAGATAATGGTGATGATTGTCTTCCCCCACCCACCCCCCCCCCCCCCTCCCCCATTTGTTCGCTTGCTCCGTGAATTACGGTTTGTGTGCCTCGACAAGTCGTAAATCTTACGGAGCGTTACAGCAGCGAAAATATCACGTCCTCCTATAATCGTGTAATTGGATGCAACGGGAAAAGTGATACCTTTTCATCTCAAATTGACGAAATAATTGCTATTAAAATATCATTGACACACGAGGAGAGTAATTGCAAATCATGTATAAAAGACACCAGTAAGACGGAAATAATTATAATGTATTGTAAAGTTGTGATTGCAAATAGGTATCCATAATGATAATTGAAATTAATTTACCTTAATTTTTGATATAAAGTATAGCCATTTATATTAATTACGGGACATTTACAAACAAGTATTTCGAAGAAATGTCATTATGATATTTGTCATTTTTTTTTACAATTATGGATTGGATCTAGAACTACTTAATTAACAATGTTGCCATGCATACTTTATGTAAAGAACGTTACAGATTTCGAACGGTAACTTACATATTTATTGAATGATTGAAATCATTGACTTCAGTTTGCGTTTGCAGACGAATGTGATATCGTTCGACATGTCATTATAAATAATATACTGCCGCTTATTTTTGTTATTTTTGTTTGTTTTTTTAACATAAGTTCATTAATCCAGTTGATTAATTGATTCGTTTACTTCAAGAAATGAATTGTTGATATTTATTTTTGTTTTCTTGACGCTGCTTTATGTTTATATTTGTCCCATTTTTTGTCTGTTTGTTTGTATGTATTATTATAATTTTCTTCTTCTGTTATGAATCTGTCAGGGAGTTTCAAAGATTATGTAGCCAAACTAAAGCAAGATTATCGTTGTTATGTGACAAACTGAATACAGAACTTTGTTTCTATGAATAAAAAAAAATAAAGATATACATAATTCTTGTTCATTGAAAATAATTGTACTAAATGTTATTTGTTATAACTTTGTATCGGCTATATCAAGCCTTATGACTGTATGTGTATGTATGTGATTTTGATGTGTACTTTTGAGTATGTGTTTGCGTGCATGTGTGTGTGTGTGTACACAGTGTGTGTGTGTGTGTGTATGTATGTGCGTGTGTGCGTTTGTGCGTGCATGCACATGTACAGTATAATGTGGGCAGACACGATGCATGAGATCCCATGTGTGTGTTTGTTTGTACGTGTATTTGTAATACGAAATGATTGCAGATATGGGTGTTATAATTATCTCATTTAAATACTCAAATCAAATTGGTTTAAACAAACAGGCAAAGGTTCATGAAACGACGTACATATTATGGCTAATTGACGCTTTCGATTAATACAACATATTTTCGACAATCTTTTCTTTGTTATACAAAATGTTCTAGTCGAAATTATATTAGAAATGTACAAAAGTATTATTACTTTTATGAAATAACATATTTTTGGTAGTTTTGTTCCAATTTCAGTTATTTATGTCCCGACTGACTGTTTTGAAGAAGACAGACACTCTGAAAATAAGACAGTACACACCATGTGCGTATTACGTACATTTACAATATTACCGTTTTAGCTTCCCGCCGGCGAAAAGTGAAAAAGGGAACAGATAAATCACCACCATCCAATTGTCATAGATATAGGGAGATTTTGATCTGGTTGCGAAATGTAGATCGATCTACCTTTGGGCGGTGTTGCGTGTTCATCGATTCAATCCTACAATCCGAAAGAAAATTGGTCAATATACATGTACATATCTGTGTGCATGTATATGTCCTTTTTACCTTTTGGGGGTTAACTTGTTAATAAGTCCGACAAAAAAATTATATGGAACATTCTTCAAACACTTGGTGTCTTGTTCGCGAGTTGACAGGTATATGTCGGAATATAGGGCGGGCCGTGAAATTAAAATTAAGTGTCTGTGTGTGTAATATATGAGGAATGATGAAAAGAGTTTAATATCGATAGAAATGTTAGCAAGTAAGCTAAAATGTTGAACTGCCATAATGTTTATCAACGCAGCATCTTTAAAAATCATCTGGTAGAAACAAACTTCAAATAATAAATGAGTAAACTTTTTCCTAAATATGTATTAAAACCACTATATGAAAATCTTTGATCTTTATCAACGCATTATCTTTCAAATTTCAGATGGCAGAAACAAACTTCAAATGAGAAAGTAGTACATTTCATGATAAAATATATAAAAAAATAATTATATAACTATTACACTTGCTCTCATAAATGCACTCGAAATTACACCACAGTAAGCATCTATGTGAATTTGAAGAAGAAAAAAAAAAATCTCCACAAAGTTCAAACGATCACAAGTTCCTCTTTTCTCGATCGATTCATCTAAAACTATTACTAATTCCTTTTGTTTTTTAATTGGGGGTGCAGTGAGCGGGCAATGCCAAGCTATATTATAGGGTGTGCTTCTATTGAATAGTACTATGTACTATTTTGACACGCATATGTATCAGCAATATTATAACCAACGATAACCCGAACATCGTGGAAATTGCAATAATTGTTTGAAGTTCTGTTTTGCGCCGGGGTATCTCATTTCGCGAGACAGGTCTTAATGAACGAAATGGCCCCTGGAGGGGGGAAGAGGGATTTGGAAGGGGGGTATGGGTTGGCAGGTGAGGAGGGGAGTACATTATTGGTGCCCTTTAGGTATTGCACTATGTAGAGGTGCATGTGTGTGTGATGGGTATACTTTTCATTTTTGGAGGGAATAACTTCTCATACTTACCATCATTATGCTACACAAGTAATACTCATAATTACAATAAAATAATGATTCGCTCAACAGCAAGACATTTCTATTCGAAAGTATCATGGTAAATACACATGATAGCACAACATTAACATGATTAGTCAAAACTTATTAAGGAAATGGTAGGTAGTTTGTTGGTGATCACTGATGATGATGATGAGGATGATGAGGATGATGACGATGATGATGATGATGACGATAATAATGTAGATGAATATGATGATGATGATGATAAATGTGATGATGCTGATGATGATGATGAGCATGATGATGACGATGACGATGATGATGATGATGAGCATGATGATAATGATGATGAAGATTAAGATGATGATGATGATGACGATAATAATGTAGATGAATATGATGATGATGATAAATGTGATGATGCTGATGATGCTGATGATGATGATGAGCATGATGATGATGATAACGATGATGATGATGATGAGCATGATGATAATGATGATGATGATGATGAATATTAAGATGATGATGAAGATGATGATGATGATGATGATGATGATGATGATGATGATGATGATGATGATGATGATGATGATGATGCTGATGATGATGATGATGATGATGATGATGATGATGATGAGCATGATGATGATGATGACGATGATGATGGTGATGATGATGATGATGATGATGATGTGGATGATGATGACAAGGATGTAGGTATTGGTGGTGATGATGATGATGATGATGATGATGATGATGATGATGATGATGATGATGATGATGATGATGATGATGATGATGATGATGATGATGACGATCATGATGATGTTGATGACGACGACGACGACGACGACGATTATGATGCTCAATTGATGGTAATTATCATTGTGGTGATCTTCTGCAAAGAGAATATGCAGAGGACCCGCTTAAAATTCATCACTTTCCAATTCAAATTGAAGTACACAATGTTGATTGTTCGGCTGTTCGCAATTAACATAATGGTAATAACGAACAAATAAATTAAGAAAATAAAAAAGGAACATTTTATGACAATGTTCCATGAAATCAATAAGATCACTTCCGCATTAAATAAATTGTCTTGTAATTGTACGAATACTCATCCCAATCTAAAATATGTCGTCAATCAATTAGTTAATTACATTTATATTGATTGCCGATAGATTGTAAGAAAGAAGGAAGGAAATAACGAACAAATAAATTAAGAAAATAAAAAAGGAACATTTTATGACAATGTTCCATGAAATCAATAAGATCACTTCCCCATTAAATACTCTTCTGTTAGGATTTCATTTTTTTTTTAGAAACGGGGCAATTACCAATGTTTTTTACTGATGATTTATTGTCTTGTAATTGTACGAATACTCATCCCAATCTAAAACATGTCGTCAATCAATTGGTTAATTACAATTATATTGATTGACGATAGATTGTAAATCGGAACATTTTTGTTATGACAGTTTTCTCCTACAAGCTGATCATTATGTCGTTAAATGAGCAAACACTGTATAATACATATTAAATGGATGGAATCACATTTCATTGCTCTATTTGACGTCCATGTACATTACCATTACATGCAGATCGTTTATGTCATACATTTAACACACATATGGGTTATTAAATGGTCTTTTAAAGACACGTCTATTTCCAATTACCGTCACAGCAGAGGGACATTCGATATCCTATACCCTCGCCGCGACACAATCCGGTACAATCACGACGATTGAAAAGAAAGAAAGAAAAAAAATATCAAGATCGTTTTCATTTTTTGTTTGTAGTGTGTGTCGTCAATTCCCTTTCTTCTTCTGCTAAGACATGTATTATTGTGTGTGCCGTACAAGTACTCGCCTCCGCATCGGATCTCCGAGTGATCTCTAGCCCGGCGGGCACGGCGGGTCTGCACCTCGGGTGTCCGGCTGGTTGCGACGCGGCTCGGTGAGGGTGTCATATCACATCATGAAATCAATTATGCCGTCTTCTACCGGTACACGCTAATCCCACTGACATGCATGCATGCAACCCTCTATAATACTCCTCCTCCGAGAGCAGATTATCGAAGAAAAGGAGTATATATATACAGAAAAGGAAAGATAGTGAGATAGTGAGAGGAAAGTTAGAGGACTGCATCCAGTTTATTACAGCGATGTAGCTGCATGGATGGTGTTACCCTAAACTTTAAAGAGGGGCGGAGGAACATAAGGGGTACATCAGGGTACTATTTCCCGTAACGGGAGGACACCCGAGGGGTGGGGACTGGGGGGGGGGGGGGGGAGGTGTAGACAGAACAGAACAAATTGTTTATTCTGTATATTGTACTTGTTTGTTATAATTGTTCTTCATAGGTGACAATACAATGCACTCCCGTGCGTTACTCATGTTAGCTAAGCCGAATTATGTTATTGCTGCTGTTGTTGTTGTTGTTTTTTCTCACGAGTGCAAAGACTCAGCCACCAAAGACCTTTTATAGAGTGCAAGCACCGAGGGTGCGTTCGCTATTGTAAAGTTCGGTATTGTACAACAGTTATTTTATGACGTTCCAATAAAATAAGAGAACAAACGAAGGAAACATTCTGCACAAAGGAAATATGGATATACATTTTTAATCAAAGTTGGCTTTAGATCAGAATTTGTGATACAGATGTATAATTACATTAGCGGTGATGCAGCGTGCTTCGCAAAAAGGGAAAAAAAGTAAAGAAAAAGTATGAAGCACGTGTTAGGAGAGAATATGATATGGAGTATGAATTTATTACAGAAAAGCTATCCCGCGATATTCTAGGAGGACAATACTTTGGCAGAATCTGACCCGAGACCACTACTTCTACTATACTACTACTACTACTACTACTACTACTACTACTACTACTACTACTACTACTACTACTACTACTACTACTACTACTACTACTACTACTACTACTACTACTACTACTACTACTACTACTACTACTACTACTACTACTACTACTACTACTACTACTACTACTACTACTACTACTACTACTACTACTACTACTACTACTACTACTACTACTACTACTACTACTACTACTACTACTACTACTACTACTACTACTACTACTACTACTACTACTACTACTACTATACTACTACCACTACTACTACTTCTACTACTACTACTACTACTACTACTACTACTACTACTACTACTACTACTACTACTACTACTACTACTACTACTACTACTACTACTACTACTACTACTACTACTACTACTACTACTACTACTACTACTACTACTACTACTACTACTACTACTTCTACTACTATATACCAAACATGTGTATGTAGTGACCACCATGACAAGAAAATTGGCAATTGTACCAGGTGAGCTTTATAGACAGGTTCCAAAGCATTGCTTATCTTTGCAGGGAATCACTTTTGGTGGCCACCATGGCTGCGTTAGACAGGTGGCCACTAATGCAGGTTAAACTGTATATACTTCTTATGCTGTTACATTATACAAATAATACACGGTCTAGAGTGCGTTGTGTAAATGCATTGCACGCAAGGGCTATGTTAGATGTGCGTTGCGCACGAGGCGTAAGCCTAGTGTGCAAAGCACAGCTAACATAGCCCGAGAGTGCAATGAATTTACATGACGCACGATAATAAGACCGTAGTATTATTTGTTTTATAAAACGAGCTCAACCACGGATTGTTTTATTTTGCTGGATTATTGAAACAGACTTGCCAAAATTAGTAATCTAGACTATCTACTCTCTAGAGTGTGAATTTATTAGGAATTTACAAAATTCATCAACACTTACTGCACTCGCTTCACTGAATTTGACTCTGCAGATCACATGCAGTTGATGGGTAATTGCCGAAGATTTTCCCATAAAAGTGAGAATTATCAAAGAATTTTATGCATTTCAATTCCAAAACTTACCAATATCAAACCACATACCATATACTTTAAGAAACTGCTACGATTTATTTACTATACAGAACTGATAATTTACAAAACGAAGCATTTTACATCTTTTTTTTCTTCACTTTCGCAAGTTTGTCTATGTAAACAAGCATTGTGACGTCACGGGGTTGCACACGTTGCACACCTTCGGCACGATGGTTGCGCGGTATCGGCACGGTGGTTGCGCGGTATCGGCACGGTGGTGCAGTTGGTGAAAAGTAATCAATGCCCACGTGATCGGTATTAGCCAATCACGTTACTGAATTTACTGGAGCCGTTTTATAATACTAAACATCTACACGGAAAACGTATTTCCCATCCCAAGCTCAGTTTTATTCACGGTCAGTGATGAATAATTAATTCCGATTCAAAATCAGGATCGCGGAGAGAGGATACAAATCGATGGTGTCGCCCGTACACGAGGCTAACACAAGGTATGCAGACGTGCATGTGTTGCATTTAATATTGGCGCGAAAGCAATAAGACGGGAGATCAAAACTATCGGAAATTCCGCAGACGGCCTTTTTAAGTAAGGCATGGGTTTTAATTTTTTGACGAAAAGACAAGAAAAAGACAGAGACGTGTTTCAACTTCGTCCAGCGTTCACATGCGAAATGGAGCGATCAGGTATGGAGAGTTATAAGCATAACGTTCACACTGAACTCCCGACTTTGATTTATCATTGGGTTCGAACCATTAACAATTACATCTGTATCTGTTATTTTACTATAATTATAATCATCTTATGTTATTGTAGGCAGCTCATCGCATAGCACGCAGTTCATACAGTTATGTGCAATTATTCGATACGATTAATCAACATCTGAACTTATCGGATATTTATCTTGCTTATTGACTGTATATCTAGTTTGGGCTGACACCAACCTAGCCGGGCGGCATATTTTTACAAGTCACCACAGTCGGGCGAACAGTACATCTCTGGTGTATCATGTGTATAATCAAAGTGTAGAGCTATGGGGTTAAATTGCGTGCATTGGAACCCGTGTTTCGGTATTTAATGCGCTTTATGAACGCATTGTTTTAGATGTTAGTAAAACTATGTTCTGTTACTTGGTTGGTAATAAGAGCGTACATTTCATTTTTAGGGGGTGGGGCATTTCCCACTACTGTCCTTCACCTTTAATCAGCGCACACTTTACTAATGTCAGTGCTCCGGTTTTAGACGCGTGCTGTGTGAACGCGGGGACTGAGATACAGAATTATAACGATATGACGAAGGGATATGAAAAGAGATGGATGGATATATATAGGAAGAGATAGACAGAAGAAGAGTGAGAGAGAGAGGAAGATAGATGGAGAGAAGGTAAAGTGGCGCACTCGAGTTCAATCGATAACCACTCGACATCTGTCTGCATTTTCCGGAGATTCAAGGAGTACACATATTTTTCGTCGTATTTTTCCCCGCCAAATCTGGGCTCGCGTTAACCCGCAGCTCATCACGAAGAAACACCATGTGTGTGTTATTGAATATATACATATATATATCAATCGCAATTTAATTTTGAGGCATTTCATGGGTTATTTTACATCATCGTGCTCTTAACTGGTTGGTGGTTGGTGGTTTTGGCATCAACCATGCAGGCGGGCTGGAGAAAAACGATCTTGCGATCGCCATCGATTTGTTTGTGCGATACCACTCGAGCTACTTAGGTCACTATCTGCCCCCCCCCCCCCCCCCCCCCCACCCATCGCCAACTTCTAATTTGCCAAAATGATAAGATTGGCGCAATATTCTTCAATTTGTTTCTAACGAACTGTCTTGTCTTGTTCAAGAAAAATAATACATCATTTTAACATGTTTAATGACATCCTTTATTATTCATTTTGATTATTTATGATATTGATTGATGGAATTACCAATTTTCATGTCGTTTTAATTTATTATTGTATTAAATATTGTAATGACATAAATGAAAACGAGGAAGTTGAAATTTTATCTAAAAATTAATAGTAATTAATTTATTTTGGTAAACCCCAAACATGCACAATGATTTAATTGTACAGTTTTTTTATTTTTTTATTTCGGTGACTATGTACAAAGACAGTTTAGACAAATGTTTACATTAATGTTAATTAAGCATAACATACACTAATCATAACCTATATAAACTTGTTTTTATAATAGGGCTCGTGAAACTATCTGGGTTTTTTTCGACAAGAATAACTAGATTGCAATTTATTGATAATGAACTTTGTGCCAATGAGAAGTAATACGGAGAGAAATAACACTTAAAACAATCTGCACGAAAAAAAAAATGTTTGAAGAGCTCGCTATTATGATTGCCACTTAAATGTTTGTATTGAGATTGAGTTGAAAACAATGACACTAACATTTTAACATCGATTATTTTTTCACCGTTCACATATCGAATAGGGAATGTATTTAAACAAAGGTCGGAAGAAAACTCAATGAGAACACTTGATTTCCGGTAAGGGTAATCGAAACAGTCACACTTGACATCGATACAACAACGTACATCCAAAACTAAATACGTAATACACAATAATTATAAGCAATCACTCTTTTTTTCTGTACTAACTAAAAACGTAAATAATTCAATATTTATACGCAATAATTGTTTCGTCTTTTATCATATTCCACGCCATGTAAATCGCATAAAGGCCCTATTCTCTTGTATTCAAATATTAATTTTCAATCATCAACGGTGCTCTATAAAGACATACTGAGACACTACGCGAACATGTAAAAAACATTGACCTATATAATTATTACGTGTTAAAAGTGTGACATAATGTTTCTAGTATCGATCAAATGTTACATGATAATCGATGATCAATAAATCGTAATCGATCTGTATCGGGGAATAAAATACGTTAAAAACACGCATAATCAAAATAATCAGATATGAAGAGTTAACATTCTGGGATGTTAACCATTCCTGATCCTGAGAGAACTATATTAACTCATACGGTAATTAAAAAAAATAACAAATGTTCATTGCGACCTCAATATTATGGTATGGTGTTAGCATTATCGATCAAATCAATGATCAGTGATCGTAATCGTTAATCGGTCATAATGGTAGACTAGGATCGATCTGTCTCGGATAATAAAATAACTATATAATAAGATGAGATAATTATAAGAAAATGCTACAAATTCCTTATCATGTTTATTGCAGCCCGATAAACTAAATATCCATACGTGCGAGAATGTAAATTGCAATACAACATTAAATAAACATAAATGCGTGATTACGTGCTAAAAAATCGTTCAAGGTGTTCACATTATCGATCAAATCTATGATCATGATCGTCGATCGATGATAAGTATAACTTAGGATCGATCTGTCTCGGATAATTATAGTAATTTAGTCAGACAAGCATCCTCGCTATCTTAACACGGGGAAAGTGGATGGAAATTGTTTTTCACTATAGATAATTAAGATTTTAACAACAGAAACTTTCATTGTACATATAAGACTAGTATAAACTACTACCATGACTATAATACAGCATATATTCCGCAGCGATGACAGGGTAACATCCCAATGTCTAAACAAATCCACGATCGCTGTCAGGTATTATCCGAGCTTGCACGCACGATACTATACTGACTCTTATCATGGCCAATTGACTGTTGATATCTTGTCTTCGGTATCCGTGACCTTTGACCCGAGCAAAGAACGTCATCACTTTTCATTCTTGTGCTGTAGGCATTTAGCTTTCATTCTGCTAACCCACTCAAATTTATGTAGACCTATATTTTCAACTCGCGTTATGCATATTTTTCTGATTGCCTTCAGTTTTTGCCTGATACACAGATTTGAAGTTTATGAATCATAAATTCAGGTAAATGTGGTACCGATTCCAGATGAAACTGTTTTAGATGCATTTAAGTTTATTCTGTATATTTTTTGGAAAGCGCCTAGAGATTATTTTATATTAGGCGCTATATAACTCGAATATATTATTATTATTATTATGCCAGATACGATACACATAATGTATATCTATTTTGTTTTTCTAAATTTGATTATTGCACATTGACTAAAAGGAAGGACTATACAGTTTACTTAAAGTTATCCGTCTTCTCAGTATGAACTATCTCAAAAATGTATCCAAGTAATTTGAATACATTTGAAAATGAATACAAATCATAATTATTCAAATCATGTAACGTTTGAGTCTGAACGACGATTTTACGCTGATGTACATGATCATACAATAAATGTTCGCATTATATCAAATAAATTTATCAAATAAATGAAACCACATTTAAATTCTAGAATATCTGAGTCTGAATGACAATCTGATGTGATGTGCATGATTATAGCAATGGTCTTATTGTTTTATCAAATGAATTAAAATAAAACAAAAAATGAAGACCACATTTAGATACTAGCATGCGTGAGTCTGTATGGAGATTTTACTCTGATTTTGCATGACTATAATTATCAATGTTTTATTCTTTATCATATCAAATACATGAAAATCATATTCAAATTACTAGAATGATTGTATCTGAAGGACGATTCTGCCATGCCCTGCTCTTGAAGTGACAAGTTTCAGGAAAGGCAGGTCGGGGTTTCGGTTCGTTGCCCATCGTCAATGTCATCATGTCCCCTGTCTTCCACCACATAATATACACACACCATCCCTACACCTTCCTACCCCGGGCCCCCTTTATTTCACAAACAATTCTAAGGTAAAAATCAACTCGAAGTTGGACCTAACTATTATGGAAAGCCGTTTGTTTCTTTTGTAAAATTGTCGGAGAAGTTCTTTTAAAGGGCATCCGTTTTGATTGGAACTCAGTAATATGTTGTTATTATCCATAAGCCTTGACGTTATTGATATTACTTTTAGTTGGAAGTTTTAAATACTTGTTTGTGTGTGTGTGTGTGTGTGTGTGTGTGTGTGTGTGTGTGTGTGTGTGTGTGTGTGTGTGCTTTTGAATACGTTGTATTCCAAGGCTACAAATGGCTCTCCATAATAGTTAGGACCAACTTAGAGTTAAGTTCAACTTAGAATCTTTGTGAAACTTTCCCCGGGCGGGGGCCCTATATTTGTCGACTCCCCGAGAGCCCGGCGAGCCCCTATAGTGTCTCTTTCTTCCGATTCACACCCCGGTTATCCCCGCCCGAGTGGGCCTCAATCGGGCGACTTGTCCCGACCAACACGTCAGGAACATGGGACGGGCTCGGCGTTACAAAGCAACTCTCAAAAGGCACAGATACAAATAACAGACATTTGTATTGTATTTCAGATAGAGTAAAGGGGGGTATTGAAAGGGAAAGAAAAGGATTGATCGAGAGGACGAAAAAGAAAAAAAAAAAGAAGAAGAAACAAGTTCCACATATCATATTAAGGAAGGATATGGCCCGTACAGCATCATGTGAAAGGAACAGACTGCAACTGTTGAACGTGTCTGTTCCTTGTTAACCTGTTAACCTGTTCACTACTCAATACGAGATTATAAAATGCATGACGGGAACTGTCGCATAAAGAGTTGCAATCGATCGCAAGTCTGAAAAGGCGCCTAAAAAAGAATACTAACCTTCTAACTTGCGATTAATCGCGACTTTGCGATCATACATTACCCCAGGGCCCCGTATAGTATAGTGTGCGCGTTAACTTGCAATCATGTCCAAAACCAAGAGGCCTGGATCCTCGTAATAATTATACAACCTTGGTACACAGGTATTCGAAGGATGTACGTGAGAGCTTATCATCTGCCATGTACAGTATGATCATAATTATACTAAAATTACAAAAGGTAAATTAATTCCAGAAGTCTCGGATTCGAATCCCGGAGAAATCCCATTTTCTTTTCTCATCTTTCATTTAATACTGTATTATAAACCTCTGGTCGGTTTCCTTATGTTAGAAACAATACTAAAATAAAGGAACAATTTATCAAATTGTCATGCAGATATTCAAGACTGTATGAGACAAATATTGTATTAAAAAGCGCTGGATGAAGAAAAAAAAACGGATGGGAAACACCAATCATTTATAGAAATGGCGGAATGTTGAGTCAAGAGTATTTTATTTTTTCATATTAAAAAAAAAAAAAAAAATTCAGAAATCATAGAAGGTAGACAGTGGTCTGTGAATAGACCCCTTGCTGGGAGAGGTCCCGGCTCTTGAATAGGAAGTAGATAGAAGTTCACGGACATAAATGAACAGTTTTCGTCGCAAAACGCAGCATCTCCAAGTTGGTCAAATTGAGATGTTTATCCGAAGTTTGAAGCTGCTATATATAAGACAACACAAATAATAATGAAATTCGTGGCAACTTCTGTCACATCTTTACAAATATTGATACATATTTATATGCAGTGAGTGAAGTATAATGTAAAAATAATGTACATTATTTTGTAACATAAAATGGTGGTGCACGTGGCAGAGATTTTGGGCCCAGTTTTGTGTTTGTATTCATCTTATTTAATGAATTTAGCCTGTTGAATTCATATAAATAAACAATTACTATATTATATTATGATTGTGCAATATTTTGACAAAATGCAAAAATAAAACCGCACAAATAAACATAATTGTCAAAATTGTCGTTTATTGCGTTTCTGCATCGAACTTTTCAAATCATGAACGAATAAAAAAAGAGGGCCACACGGTTGGGTTTCGGACTTCGCTATTCTCCCAGAAAAAAAATTCAAGCACCTTTTTGTATTCCTCTCTCAATTGTCTCTTTTAGATCCAGAACAAATCCACCGTATTATTTAGAAACTTGTTTGATTTTTTCTTTTATTCCCTATAACATTTTGTAGCGGATGTGTAATTCCCATGCATGCAGCTTAAGCTTCGCCGTGAAAAGTAAACTTGAACATAATACCGAGTTGTTTGTTTTTCTCCTTACCTTGCACACCTTATGAACAAAACACATCAAAATACATTGTATGTGATACAGTTGTCAATGATTTTGAAGGCTTTTGTCAAGATTTTGAAGGCCGTTCACAAAAATCTTTTAGTCATGTTCACGTTTTAGAGGTAATTATTTATGACCATTATTATACATATGTTTCCACATTGAGTATTTCAACATTGAGTGATCAGTTAAAGAGATCTAGTAACATTGTTCCAAATCCAGAAAACTTATTTTGAACTCTAGTGGTTCTCTCATACCTTGTTGTATTCGTATTGTACCAACATAAGCATGGAACATGTTTTGGTTCCTCGAATTTCCCTTCCGTTAAAAAGATATTTACGATTGAAGTGTTCGGATTTTTAATTATCTACTGGAAAGTTATAACTGTGTACAAAGTCAGTGCAATGAGTGAGCAAATATCACTTTGCACTTTCGCTCATTTCTCGGCCATAGTAACATCCATACAACGTGACATTTTAACACACACATTTTGTCAACCATTTTGTCTCCTTTACTTTCTGCAAATGTGAACAAAGTTACTAGATCCCTTTAAAGGGACTTAGTAACATTGTCCAAATCCTCAAAATAAATTTTTCATTCTAGAGGTTCCCTCATACCTTGTTGTATTTGTATTAACAATAAAATCATGGGACAGGTTTCGGTTTTTCAAATTTCCCTTTCGTTACAAAGATATGAACGATCGAAGTATTCATATATGAAAAACTCCGGGCGAGTTTTTCTTCTGTGTACAAAGTGAGTGCAGTGATTGTAGTGAGTTATTGAATATCACTTTGCATTTTCGCTCATTACTTGGTCATGCAATGTCCATTTGACTTGAAATTTTCACACAATACCCTGTGGACATATGATATAACAATAATATACATTGCATCAACCATTCATCACTTTTTGCACATGTCAACAAAGTTACTAGATCCCTTTAATAATGATGATAATAACGTCGTTCACTATAATAATGGAACACAAACTATTATGTATTCACTACAAGAAAGAACACATGGTGTCACAGTGTGAATACACCGTGTTTCACAGTTTAGTTATGTGTTCAACAGTTAGGGTCACATTGTGAACACAACTGGTGAACCGATGTTGAATTCTTGTTTTCCACAGTGTGAGCTGAATTCTTTACACTGTGGATACACTAGAAACATATTGTTATCACACAGTGATACACCGTGGTTCACGGTGTTACACGGTGGTTCACATTGTGCAGACAGAGTAATGCACGGTTTATCACAGTGTGTAGAAAAGGCGATACACGGTGTACCACAGGGTGTAGAAAAGGTGATGCACGGTGTACCACAGTGTATAGAAATGGTGATACAAGGTGTATCACGGTGACTGTGAAGAAACATTTACATGGGATGGGCAAGAATTCTCTGTTTGTGTGAGTTTGTGAGTGGGGGCTGTTTGACTACCCCCTGTATCACAGTGTGCATAACGTATGATACGTGGTATATCGCATTGTGTAGAAAGGGTGATGCACGGTGTAAGACAGTGTGTATGAAGGGTGATACATGGTGTATCACAGTGTGAATAAAAGTGATACATGTTGTATTTCACTGTAAAAAGGATGATAATGGTGTATCACGGTGTGTAGAAAGGGTGGTATACGGTGTATCAAAATGTGTAGAAAGGATGATTCACCATGTATCACATTGTGAAGATATGGTGATACACGGTGTACCACAGTGTGTAGGAAGGGTGATACACGGTGTATCACAGTGTGTAGAAAGGGTGATATATACACGGTATATCACAGGGTGAAGAAAGTGTGATACACGGTGTATCACAGTGTGTTATAAAGTGTGATGCACGGTGATAATGGTGTAATACAGTACATGTTGTATTTCAGTGTGTAGAAAGGATGATAATGGTGTATCACAGTATGTAGATGTGGTGATACACGGTGTACCACAGTGTGTAAAAGGGTGATACACGGTGTATCACTGTGTGTAGAAAGGATGATACACCGTGTATCACAGTATGAAGATATGGTGATACACGGTGTACCACAGTGTGTAGGAAGTTTGATACACCGTGTATCACAGTGTGTAGAAAGGATAATACACCGTGTGAAGATACGGTGATACACGGTGTACCACAGTGTGTAGGAAGGGTGATACACGGTGTATCACAGTGTAAAGAAGGTGTGATACACGATGTACCACAATGTCTGGGAAGAAACATTTTTAGTTGTAAGGGATGAGCAGTATGTAGATGTGGTGATACACGGTGTACCACAGTGTGTAGGAAGTTTGATAAACCGTGTATCACAGTGTGTAGAAAGGATAATACACCGTGTGAAGATATGGTGATACACGGTGTACCACATTGTGTAGGAAGGGTGATACACGGTATATCACATGCAGTGTGAAGAAGGTGTGATACACGGTGTATCACAATGTCAGTGAAGAAACATTTGTAGTTGTAAAGGTGGTATCTCACCGGGCTGGAGACTAGTTGGCGACTAGTTGGCGACTCAGTCTCCGCTGGTCGCGGAGACGTCTCCGCGACGTCGCCGCGACGTCTCCTGGAGACTAGCCGGGTCTCCGGGGAGTCGCGGGAAAATCAAACATGTTCGATTTTCGACCATCAGTCGCGGAGACTAATTTTGTCCGCGACTGGGGAGACGTCACCGCGACGTCGCCGCGACGTCGCCGCGACCTACTGGAGACCAAGGCGACTGAGAGGATACGTTGCGGAGACGTCTCCGCGACACTACTTGACGTTGCTTGACCCACTTTAGAGACCACGTGACTGAGTTCTTTATCATTTGGTACAGTTTGTTCCTGCTCCCATGGATACGTCGCGGAGACGTCTCCGAGACTTCGCCTTTGTGAGATTGCAAACCATTTTCGGGTCTCCCGAGTCGCCGCGACTACCGCGACTGATCAGTCGCGGCAGTCGCGGCGACGTCTCTGTCGGTGAGATACGCACTTTAGGGATGAGCAAGAATTATCTGCGTGTGTGTGTGTGTTTGTGGGTGGTGATGTACATAGGACTACCCTCGGACATATTCCATCGCATCTAATTCGCTTTCGAAATCTTAGTGGAAATCCACAGTACACACCGTAGGAACGGGGAGATGGGAGGGAACTCATAGTGCGTACGTGCATGGGGCGTACCGCGCATTTCCATTTAGCCACACAGCGTGAATTTAATACATCGATGATATAGCAGAAATTGGGTTTATTGTTCCCGGTGACCTGAGGGGCATTCCATACTACTGCATCAAACATTTTATGCCAAGAAACGATTCTGGGTTTGGATTGGAATGATGTGAACAAGGAAAGAGGAATCAAATTTATATTATAAATTTTTTTAAATAAAAATGGTAGGAACAAAAATCAAATTTTACTTTGACAATAATCAGAGAGTCATCTGACGCACTCTCGTGTTGCTCGCATGTCTGAAGAAGGGTGGATACTACATGTACTTTGTTTTTCTTCAAGGATATCTTATGGTCTTTTCTTGTCATTATTTGTGCACAAACAATATTAAAGTAATCAGTACAGCAAATAATCATCATATTAACATATTAAATACACATCATTCTTCATTTACATGATCAAATAAGATTATAAACATTTTAATCATTACAAAATGAACTGACAATGCAGAGCATCATTAATGCATGAAGAAATTGTGTATAACAGAACATTAACTTGATGATCATTAAGAGTGGGGATGCTTCACATAGGGTCGCCATCTTGAACTAGGCTGTAGTTTGCCCGCACTGCATACCACTGATCTGATTCAGCATCTTCAGTGTGCATTAGGCCTGGCGCAGACAGAGCCGACTCGACCCGATCCGACTGGCTTTTAGTCAGGCTAGAGTCAGATTCGCTCAGTCGGAGCCGATCCAACATGTTGATTCGGCCTCGAATGACCTCCATCTGGCTCTTGACTGGCAAAATCGGAGTCCTGAGGCAACGCATACTGAGTTAATCAGGCTGAAAACCAGTCGGATCGGGTCGAGTCGGCTCTGTCTGCGCCGGGCTTGCGACTTCCTATAATACCTCCTTGGCATTACGCACCATGTGCAAGGCGTTCGCAAGATAGCACCGCGCATCTATCTGATTTACGAATTCGAACTACCTTTCAAACTGTTAGAGACATAAAACTTCACCAAACTAACCCTCCCACAAACAAAAAAAATAAATAAAAAGAAGACGTTACCACCTAGGGTTATCCATTGTTTCTAATCGGTCGTGGTGTTGATTGCAAGGGAACGAGGTGATCGCCTGCTGAAAAGTTTACGACGACTTTAATATTATACACCATTTTGTCTTTTGTCTTTAAGTTGCATCAAGTCTCGAAACTTGCATGACTTATACTATTACTAGCGCCCCAAACGTGATTCATGGGGAGACTCTTAAATTGTCCGTCCCATCACGTATAGGCCGTGTAGATCAGATAATAGGCAGAGGGGTGGAGGGATATGAAGTTGGCGAAGAATTAGGAGAAGGGGAGAAACAATAGTGGCATGTCTATGTGCAAGTAACCCCCCCCCCCCCCCCCCCTCCCCTTCACACGATGAATCACTTCCGGGTGATTTGGCCCCAAAGCCCCCCCTCCTCCTCAGACCAAACATGAAAATAAAGGGGCATTGGCCACCTCCTTATAAGATACCTACCCCCCCCCCCCCCCCTCCTCACCTTGCCTGGATAGATCATTGCCCCTAATTTGCAGAAAAGAGATACAATCGATTGTAAGTTACAATTGATTGTAAGTCAGACACTTTGCGCGTTTCAACCAATCAGATTTGTTCATTAATAGAACACATGATCTGACGTACAATTAATTGTAACTTACAATCGATTGTATCTCTTTCTGCAACGGGTTCATGTGACAAAGACATACCCCCCAAAAACCAAACAAAAACATGCAAATCAATTCCTGGCAGAATCTTTGTCAGTGGATTAAAACCCAAACTACAACGTGAAATATTGTGACGGAATTGGCACGCAAGTCTTGCACGAATTCCAGTCCCATTTCCTGCCAGCTTCCTCAGACATATTTGGCTGGGGAAGGCATGAGATCCATCGTCGTTACGCGTCGTTTGAGGTGATAGATGCCAGAAGAGCGACCATCCATCTGTTTCCCGTTGCCATAGTAACAGCGCGGTATGGAAGCCATCTTGAGGACCACCATATGATATATGGATATTCATACCTCTATGTGCATGATGGGACCACCACCACTTCCGTAAAATATAACTTCTTATCTGTCATGATGGCGGAGGCATGCGAATCGACCCAGATTTGGTTAAGATTGTTTCCTTCTTCTCTTTTTAAGGGGAGTGGGGGGGGGGGGGGGGGGTGGGGGTTAGCGGTTGGCGGGGACTCAACAAGTTCATACAAATATGACTACACTGATGCATTCATTTCCGTAAGAAATAATACCACGTATATGATCTACGATTTATGAAAATCATATACTATGTGAATACGATATGTAACGATAACCTTGGTTATAGGGAAACATATTATGGTATGCCAGACAGCCCCCCCGCCCCCCCCCCCCCCCCCCTCCAGACCCCCTCCTACCTTCCCTCAAACGATCCGGGCTATTATTAACCACCGGTGACCCCGTCCTAGCCCGTGGGCGTCAGTTGGTTACCATGGCTACCAGATGACTAGTAGCTTTGACCCTACTCCATACATTACCATTAGAGATGAGACATCTTTTTCTTCTGTCAACTCCGTTATTCTGTCATAATTTGTCTCCCAAGCTTGCACATAATATTTTATCCCGACTTCGGGCATCATTTTGAGAATATCTTCTTTTTTTGTTAATAACACGAGCTACAAACTTAACAAAATATCATATAAAACATAATTATCTGGAAATAACACTAAAACAGCACAGAATGAGCTTCGGCACAGGAACGGGGTTTTATGGTTTAACTACAGTACTGGAAGAAACATCACTCTTCAATGATCCTTTACCTGTACGAAGATTATGTTCCATATATACTTTCGTAACAAAACAAACATGAATAATTATTAGCGCAAATACTAATAACTTGTTACTCGTTTTACTTGTCATCTCAATGACAAATAATTACTGTCTGCCAAAGGTGTGTTGATAAAAAGTAAAAACAGAATAAGCGGAGTATTTTTTAATTTTTTTTTCTCGAATCAATGCACATCGGGAAAAACAAAACACCGCTCTAATACTAGGTATACTAAACAACTTAGTCATATCCTTCTTCACCTGAAATACTGTAATTTTCTTGGAAATTTTTTCGGGGAAACATAATGTTATAATGTTGAATAAATAGTTGACGCATAGTTATAACGTAACATTTGTTTTGACAATGACTGTCAATCCGAAGGGAAATCCTTAAAAGTCCCGTTATTTAACAAACAAACAAAAACACACCATGTAAACAAACGGATCTAAACATTCAAATAGTGATTTAACCTCGACATCAACAGATCATTATCCTTTCCCTTTTTTTAACTGGTAACTTAGAATGAATAATTTCATCCAAGAAACCAGCAATCGTGTACTATTCAATACAGCAGAAAACAGCAAACTTTCCCCAATGTAGCACACAACTCACACATGGGCATTTCACTCGCACATCGTTTCATATTAGCATCAACACCCGATCATGCAACTGCCCGATAAAGCAATCAACTAAATAACTAGCACAGAAAAATAACTTACTCACTAACTGACTAACTAACTAACTAACTAACTAACTAACTAACTAACTAACCAACTAACTAACTAACTAAATAACCAACCAACCAACCAACTAACTAACTAACTAACTAACTAACTAACTAACTAACTAACTAACTAACTAACTAACTAACTAACTAACTAACTCACACACTCACTTACTCACTCACTCACTCACTCACTAACTCACTAACTCACTAACTCACTAACTAACTAACTAACTAACTAACTAACTAACTAACCCACTCACACACTCACTCACTCACTCACTCACCCACTCACTCACTAACTACAACAATAACTAAGTAGATAACTAACTAACTAGCTAAATACATACATAACTATTTTATTAGGTAACTAACTAACTGACCTGGCTAACTGACTGACTTACTAGCTAACTGATTAATTAACATTCTCCAAGCTAACTGATATAAACTAAAATAGTTACTAACTAAAATTTTTCGGGGAAACATAATGTTATAATGTTGAATAAATATTTGACGCATAGTTATAACGTAACATTTGTTTTGACAATGACTGTCAATCCGAAGGGAAATCCTTAAAAGTCCCGTTATTTAACAAACAAACAAAAACACACCATGTAAACAAACGGATCTAAACATTCAAATAGTGATTTAACCTCGACATCAACAGATCATTATCCTTTCCCTTTTTTAACTGGTAACTTAGAATGAATCATTTCATCCAAGAAACCAGCAATCGTGTACTATTCAATACAGCAGAAAACAGCAAACTTTCCCCAACGTAGCACACAACTCACACATGGGCATTTCACTCGCACATCGTTTCATAAAAGCATCAACACCCGATCATGCTACTGCCCGATAAACTAGCACAGAAAAATAACTAACTTACTAACTAACTAACTAACTAACTAACTAACTAACTAACTAACTAACTAACTAACTAACTAACTAACTAACTAACTCACTCACTCACTTACTCACTAACTCACTAACTCACTAACTCACTAACTCACTAACTCACTAACTAACTAACTAACTAACTAACCCACTCACTCACTCACTCACTCACTCACTCACTCACTCACTCACTCACTCACTCACTAACTACAACAATAACTAAGTAGATAACTAACTAACTATCTAAATACATAAATAACTATTTTATTAGGTAACTAACTAACTGACCTGGCTAACTAACTGACTGACTTGCTAGCTAACTGATTAATTAACATTTTCCAAGCTAACTAAAATACTTACTCACTAGCTAAACTAATAAGATACAAAAGGCTAATTAATTACCCGAGCATAACCCCTAATTGTTACAATATTAATAACTAACTTTTATACAACCAAGATTTATCTATAAACCATCCTCTTAATTAAACTTTATAGATTCCCGTTTCTTGAAAATGATAACAACGAATGGACATACACGCTAAATAAAACGACAAAAATAACACATCGATTAGGCTATATTTGACCGTGGGCATCCGGCAGGGTGGTAAACAAGTTAACCCCGCAATCACTGTTATCATTATATTATGAAGTTAAGCCGACATAACTAAATAATTAATCCAGGAGGGATTGAAAACCCATTTTCGAACGATCTCCTTTAAAGGGATCTAGGAACTCTGTTGACACGTGCAAAATAAAATGGTTGATAAAATGTGTGTTTCTGTGATCGATATGTCCACCGAGCGATGTGTGAACGATTACGCGGTAAATTAATGTTATTATGACCGAGTAATGAGAGAAAGAAAAAAATGTGACATATACGTTAACTCATTGCATTGACTTTGTACAGCGTTATAATTATCTA